>JAJIBD010033531.1:0-21458 GCA_021461705.1 Cryptotis parvus | reverse complement strand
TGGTTTGATAAGTACAATAGTAATAATGTTAATAGTAATAATAATAATAGTAATAATAATAACACCCTTTTATATTCAATCAGACATAAACATCTGGTCCCCCTTGGGGCTATGCAATAGCCCAGTGGTAGGCATTTTGCCTTGCACACGGCTGGCCTGTGCCGGCCCGGTTTGATCCCCGGCATCCCATATGGTCCCCGAGCACCACCTGTGAGTAATTTTAGGGCAGAGCCAGAGCTCGAGCAATCGCCAGGTGTGACCCAAAAGCAAAAAAAAAAAAACAAAACAAAAACTCATCTTGTCCCCTCTGGGGCAGCTGACGTAAAGTAAAATATAAGGTCAGTTAAAACCTAAGTGACTAAGTGATCTGTATATCCTAATACATACCAGCGCTAATACCAGCCGCTGTGGTCATTGCCATCAAGGAACAGTAAAGTAAGCCTTCATGTCGCAGTTTTCCTGCTGGGCAGCCTAACGTTCATACCTAAGCAGACACCAGCATTTTCTTTATCGCCTCAGTTCCAGGAAGAGGTAGACACAGTCATCTTTGCCCAAAGCCAGGGGGCGAATGCAGGAAGGAATTCTGCATGGAGGCTGTTTGGCTTCAAAAAGTTCTCTAGAACAGATAATCTCTCTCTGGAGCAGTGTTAGTGGCCCTCCCAGACTCTAAAGATCGTAGCCAGCGGGTTGGTTCTGGGAGAGGACAATGGCATGTGATTCCAGCACCAGTGTCAAGGCCACGGTATCTTCCATGTAATCAGGTTAAAATGAAAGGCAGGTACTATCCATGGAGGCTGACAGGTTGCTTTGTTTCCTTCACTCAGAATTACAATTTCCAGAAATGGGGCAATAGTACAGCAGGTAAGGCGCTGCACACAGTCCGGAGCTGGGCTTTGATCCCCGGTATCCCATATGGCTCCCCCCGAGCTGCCAGTGGAGTGATCCTGAACACAGTGCCAGGAGTCAGCCCTGAGTATTCCCGCTGGGTGTGTCCCCATCATTCCCTACCAAAAACAAGAATTGCAGTTTCATAACCAGACATTTGCTAGGCTTTACAAGTGCTCTTACGTATGGAAACAAGGGCAGATGGAGTCCCAGTTAGAACTCGCTTTATAAGAATTATAGCGGCCTGGGCCGAGCGATAGTTTACGTAAGGCGCTTCAGTGCCTTGCATGCAGCCGCCTCTGCCGCCTGGGGTTCAACCCGGCATCCCATATGGTCCCCTCGAGCACCGCCAGGAGTAGTTCCTTATTAAAAGAGCCGGGAGTAGCCCCCCTGAGCATTGCCGTGGAGCGACCCAAAAGCAAAAAAAAAAAAAAAAGAATTATAAGGGCCAGGGGCCGAGCAATAGCCCAGCGGGTAGGGTGTTTGCCGGTGCACGCGGCGGCCTGTGCCGGCCTAGGCCCGATCCTCTCTGTCCCATATGGTCCTAAACACCGGCCAGGAATAATTCTGAGTGCAGAGCCAGGAGTGAGTCTCCTGAGCATTGCCGGGAGTGACCTAAAAAAAAGCAAAAAAGAATTATAAGGGCCAGAGACAGGCATAGAGTAGGAGCTGCACCAGTGATCCTCAGCACCCCATATGATCCTGAGCACCACCGGAATAATCCTGAGCACAGAGCTAGAAGTAACCTTTGGGCATCACTAGCTGTGGCTCCAAAAACCAAAAACAAACATAAATATAAGCTTAAAGGGAGACAGGAAGGCAGAGGGGGTAGTGGAGGCACAGAGACGGAGGGCCAGCTGGGAAGGACCAAGGCAGACTCGCTGGGTGGAGGCACCACCGGTAGGAAATCCGCTGCCTGGGCCGGAACTGCTCCTTCTCCGGACTCGAGTAATCAGGCACTGGTTCGTGCCAGAGACACAGGCTCCAGCGTCTGTGTCTTCTAGTCTTCCAGTCTCTCAGAGCAACTCAAGAATACGGTTCTGTTCTCAATCCAAAAGGCTGAGTCCAAGGGGGCACCATTATTCGTAGGAACTTGGGCTCAACTGTAGGGGTAGAGCGCTGGAAGGTGACATGTGGGCGTCCAGCTGTGGACAGTCCCTGCCCCACTGCCAGTGTTCTGTGGTTCCACCACCAATGGGGTTCTCTCTAGTCCAGACTTTATTTGAAAGTGGGAGTGGGGTGGCTGCATCCTAGGGTACCCAGGGATGATTCCTGGTTCTGTGTTCACGGATCACACCTGGCAGTGCTCCGGGCACCCTGTGTGGTGTTGGGGATTGAGTTATGCCAGGCAACTTGTCTCCAGCCCCAAATAATGAAGAACGTCTATGCAGATCAGAGTTTAGGAAGAGCTTAGGGAAGGAGTGAATTTTCCCTCCTTCCTTCCCAATCCTCTTTTTCCATCCTGAAAGCATCCTGACTGGCCGCTTCCACACCTCCCACAATGGAAACCCCAGTGACAGGTGGCGCCTGCTTTGCCCCTCAGGAAGACCTTTCCCACATGCCGCCTGGCAGAGAGGAAATAAGGAGAAATTCTGCAGAGGAAAGTGAGGCACCAGAGGCTTCCTGTGCTTGTTAGGAAGAGGCTGTGTGGTCCATGGGTCCGAGGGCAGTAGCCCAAAACTCAAGGCTTGTAGATCCAGAGCAGCTGAGTTCACCTGGCGCCAGAGCGGTAGAAGCGAGTAGGAGAAAATGAGCAAGACTGGGTCTGACAGCAACCTCGCTGTCGCCTCAGAGCTTTCTGCCACTGAGTGTTCGTCACACAGCCCCACAGATGCAGCGCTAGTGCACTCCGGGGCGCCAAAGGGCTTGGTTCATTCCATCACAAAGGCCTGCTCCTGTAGGGAAGGGGGCAGCAGAGAGCAAGTGGCTGCTGACTGCAAAGTATCCAGCCATGCCTGAAGCCCTCTCTGCAACTAGGATCGCCAAGTCTGGGCGACTCAAGTAAGTCCACGTGGCTCCCAGTAGCTGGGGTTATGTGTCCAAGGCCATGATGGCCTTGGCTGATAAACAGGCAAGATCTGACCCAGGTATATTAGTGATCCTGCCCACAGTCCCCAGACAACAGCCTCTCGCGCCCCAAAGCTGACAGATGTCCCAGTACAGTGGGAGCTGGGGGGTGTGTTTTTATTCTGGCATCGACAGCAGCAGTAGGACCGCCAGACGAGGGGGGTGTGTGGACAGAAGGACAGACACAGGTGTGTGTTGCCGGGGACACAGGGTCTTCGACATTGACATTCGCCAGGGGGGATCAGAAGCTTAGGACACCACGTCTGTGAATAAAAATACTCAGAGACACAGACAGAGACAGGGTTTGGTCGCGAGTCCCCCAGACATGCACAGAAGCCTCGCTCTCTAGAAGGGGAGACAGACACAGTGGAGCCCGAATGCCCCCCCGACTCCCCTGAACCAGGGAGCTGGGCCCGCCTGCCTCCCCACCCTCCCAAGCTGCCAGGTAGCGACGTTAGAGGCCCAGTGGCCCGCACTATGTGGTACTGACCCTATGGCTTCGTAGATGAATCTACTGTCCGCGTAGGAAGGGGTAGTCCTGGGGTCCGGCCGAACTCCCGGCCTGAGCTGGGACTCCAGGGGCGGGCAGAGGTGCGCCAGCGATGGCAGAGAATAGCCTGGTCCTGCCAGAGCCCCACGGTCAGCCCCAGGAGCCCGGCCCGTGACCCTTCCTCACCCAGGAGTCCACCCTGGTCGTCCTCCCCTCAGACCCAGGGATCCATCCTCGGTCCAAACTCCCTCAGACCCAAGATCCCACCACTCTTATCCTGTACCCCCTGAGCCCCTAATTTCACTCACAGAGTTCCTCCTCCTCTGACAATCCTTCGCCTTTTGCAAAGCTGCTCAGAGTCTTTCAGAGTAAGAAAGCCAGGACATTCAGGAGAGGGGCCAGAGGCAGAGCAGAGCCGTCTTCGGGAGACAGAATGAGACTCTATGTTTTAGGTGGAGGCACACCCAGTGGTGCTCGTAGTTCTGTGCTCAGGAATTACTCCTGGCAGTGTTTGGGACATAAGGTATGCTGGGACGTCAGGCCATCCAAAATGCCAGCCAGCCCTCCTTCTCTGTCCAATCCTGTGGTCCCTGCTTCTTTGGCTTGTTTGTTTAGTCACACCCAGTGGTGCTCAGGCCTTACCCTGGTTCTGCACTCAGGATCACTCCTGGTAGACTCAGGGACCATATGTGGTGCCGGGATCAAACCTGGTGCGAAGAAAGGCAGCACTCCTCCCTGTTGTCCTATTGCTTCTCGCCCCCTGCAGAACGCGCAGAAATCCTGGCCTTGGTGCTTGTTTGCTTCAATCCTGAAGTCCAGGAATAAAAGCACTCCAAAGTAGGGCAGTAATCAGAGACACCTGGGAGCCCAATGAAGGTGGGATCTCACTTGGCAACCAAGACCAATCTCTCTGGAATGCAATATTTCAGGTATTGTGGAGAACACAGGCAAATCATCCTACGCAGTCATTAAAAGCCCATTCCATGAAAAATTGGAGCCCAAAACAAAATGGTAGAAACAGATAATTTCCAATAGTCCGACGGTTTCCAGAATGGGAAAATAATTGAAAGACTTTTTAAAGAAATTGAAGAGTGAGTGTATTAAAATTAGATTAATTTTAAGTGTTTTATTTATACCCAGAACAAAAAATTTCATATATTTACTTTCCTTGGTTTTCTGAAAGCAAAACCATCACGGAGAGTTTCTAAATCTATCCTTGCTCAAATGGAAGGAAAGTTCACACCCAAAATTTATCTGATGGGGCCTGAGAGAGCGCAGCACAGTGGGGCAGGGTGGTGTACCCAGGCCTGTGTTCAACTTAGGTGCACCTATTTGGTTGATTCAAACTCTGGTGCTCCCGGCGGTCCTCTGAACCCACCCATGATCCCTGAGTGCAGGAGCCAGGAGTAAGTCCTGAGCATCGCCAGGGTATGAACCCCAAACAAAAATTCTGAGGGGTAAAACAAAATCTCTGGAGCCAGAGATCTGGTAAACATTTCTCTTGAATTTTCTTTTTCATTTTTGGGTCAACTCCAGAGATGTTCACAGAGTAACATTATTCTTGGTTCTGCACTCAGTAATAACTCCCATTTGAGGACCATCTGGGGATGTTGGTAATTGAGGCTGGGGCAAAGTTGCAAAGAAAAACCCTGCGTACTATCACTCTGGCACTCTTAAAACAATTTTGAATTGCAAGAGGCTGTCAAGCAGGTTGTCAAGAAAGGCATCAGCTAAGCCCTCCTGGCCTGCCCTGGTCCCTTCCCCTCTCTGCTCCTTTTCCCCGGCTGCCCGGGGAAGCCCAGTACCCTCTCTATAACTCTGCCTCTGAGTCTATTCTCTCTCCAACCTCCAAGTGTCTGGGTCCAAATGTCACCTCCTCCTGGAAGCCCTCCCAGAACCCCAAAGCAACAGGTGGCCCCCTTCCAGAGTCTCTCTCTCAATCCAGACTTACTAATGTTGGGGACCACATGGGATGCCGGGATCGACCTGGGGCCGCATGGGCCGGGTTGGGCAAGGCAAATGTCCTACCCTGGGCCATTGCTCCGCCCCTGACTTTAGTTATTTCTTGACTTAAAATAAAATCGTTGAAAAAAAAACGTTGTTGGCTGGGGCCTCTACCTTATCTCACTGCCTGCTTCTCTGTAGCCTTTTTCAAGCCTTTTTGTTTGCTTTGTTTTGGGCCACACCTGGCTGTGTTCAGGGGCTCACTCAGCTCTGCTAGGTGCTTCCCCTAGGAGGTACTGAGGCTTCTGAACCTCTGGTTGGCTGGGAGCCGAAGCCGTGCTCCAGGGCCCTGTCCTGCTTATGTGGGCCAGAGATAAGGTAGAAACAGCAGGCCCTGATCCCAGGACAAACAAGAGAAGAATACTGGAGCCCTGGCTGGGGCCTTGACAAACAATTTTATCACGAGTTACTTCACACCTCTCACTCCCATTCGCAGTAGGTCCTAACGGGCCTGTTTCCCCAGCGAGAGGTTGAGCTTAAGCCACACAGCACGTTGAGCCTCCACTGCTTCTGCACAGAGGTATCGGAGGCAAGACAGGAAGGAGCACGGAGAAGGGCACTCCACCTCCACCAGCTGATGCCAGTGCTCCACGGGCTTCAGGCTTGGCCAGCATCTCTTCCAGTGCTCCCGGCCGGGGGTCGGGCGGCCCGGGCCCACGCTGCACACGCTAATCACCCCATTGTGCCCGGCTGGGGTCAGGAAGGGGGCCCATGAGCACCGGGAGTGGGCAGCGGACGTCCCACCCCACCCATGCCTGTGCATGGCCCTTCCCACTCCACACACGCGTCTTCACTCCAGTGCCCATCCCTATATTCCTCCGACCTGCCCACGGCCCTGTGCAGTGTCCATCCAGATATTACCCTGCCCCCCACCATGACGCCGCCTCCCATGACCGTTTTGATATTCCTCTCCTCTGGCCCGCCTATTATCCACTTCCCCGCGCCTAACGCTCCTGATACAAACACAACCCCCACCAATCCTTCTGCCTGATACTCCCTGGTCCGCCCATATCACGACCCGCATGTGTCCATCCTGAAGCCCCTGGCCCGCCTCTGCCACGCCTCACCAATCAGTCTACCACTGTACACTGAGCCCCACGTCCCTCCCACGCTTCAGCGTCACTCAATTATCACAGCGCCTCTGGCCAAATGGCCCTCCCATGCTTGGCATTCTTCTCTATGGGAAGTTTCTCGCTTCTTCAGACGCCTCCCTGATCAGAGAGGCCTTCACGAGATCTAAGTGGAGCACAGTGCGCATGTCCACCCCGGTCTCCTCGCTCAGGGTGGGGGGGTCCCGGTCTTCTTCCCCTCAGGCACAGGAGTCCACACCTTCACCCTTGCTCCCGACACTCCCAAAAGGGAAACCTTAACCTTCCCTCCCTCCGTCTCGGCCCCACCCCTCCTCCCGGTCAAGGATGCCAGTCCCTCCCTCAGACCTGCCTTGAGACCTGGCGTAGTCGTGAGGTCCATCGCTTGAGATTAGACGCCTTTGATGATGGTCACGTGAGGCCTCCGGGCTGTAGGTAAGGGGTAGCAGAGTGAGAAGCTGAGCTCCCCAAGATCTGCTTTTTTCCTGCAGACAAAGGGTGTTCAATGGTGCCCCACTCAGGGTCCCCTAAACCCCGTTCTGTGCCTCCCAGCCAGGGGCCCAGGTCCACCCCTTCCAGCCTTTGACTCTGGTCTAGCTGCCATCCCGGTGAACACCTGCTGGTCCCACAGGGGAGACAGAGTTTGAAGGTCAGTGAGAAATAAACACCTCCACTAAGACACTAAGAAAACCTAACTCCAAAATCTGAACCCCGAAGTTCTAAAATCCCAGAGAGCATGGGGAGAGAGAGAGAGAGAGGGAAAGAGAGAGGGAGAGAGAGGGAGAGGGAAAGAGAGAGAGGAGAGAAAGGGAGAGGGAAAAGAGAGAGAGAGGGAGAAAACAAGCAGCTAGGGCCCAAGCTATGAGCAAGGAGGTGCGTAGACCCGAAGTAGAGGGATTCCAGCGAGGAAAGAAATCTAGCGGCAGTGGCCAGATGCCAGGAGGGCCTGTGAGGGGTTGGTATCCTCGGTCAAGGGCACTCTGGGATTCGTGCAGCGGCCCTGGAGAGGCTGGGTCAATGGGTCCAGGAAGTAAGGAGTTAGTGCTCTCCATGAAGCGTCCTTAGGAGAGCCCTGGGCACCCACCATGATTGTGCTATGGTACAGGGGGAAACTTGAGGGATCTAAGTTAAAAACCCCTGTAAATGTGAACCCCACAGATTGGCGCTGAGAGTGCTGAGGGGCAGGGGGCCGGAGCTGAAAGCCAGATGCCCAGCAAGGACGGAGATGCAGGGACCGTAGGGGAAGGCGCAGCGAAGGGAAAGGGGTTATGGTGCCAGCCCTAAATCTGGATTTGGGAGCTGAGGAATGTCAGGATATTGGGGTCCCACTCGTCTGTGGGGCCGTGGCTCGACAGTGACAGCGGGGTGGAGAACAGGATTTAGTCGGGGCACAGCCGGTGGTGCTCAGGGGTCCTTTTGGTTCCATACTCAGGAATCACTTTGGCAGTGCCTGGGGGTCCATATGGGAAAACAGGGAGCGAGCCTGGCTCCCGCCACAGGCAGGACAGTGCCCTCCCCTGCTCCAGCCCTTGGAGTTGGCAGAGCAGGGCGCTTGATGCAGGGAGGCACCACGGAGGGCTGGGAGCTCAGGTGCTGAGGTTGGAGGATGAGTCGGTGGTAAGGGAAAAGTGAGATCAGAGAGGTGGAGAGTGGGATCTGGGGTTAGGCATGAGTCGAGGGTCGTGGGAACTCAGTCCTGCCAAGGGTGGTGGGTCGGAGTTGGGGCCAGGCACCAGGGAGGGGCGGGGCTTCTCTCATCTTCCCTCTTCTTTGCAGTATTTCCTTGTCAACTACATTTCAGAGTGAGCGAGGCCGCCCGGGGCCACTGACCCCAGCTCCATGATGTCCCCTCCACAGCGGGCGGTTCAGCTGCTCGGCCAGCTCCAGGAGGTTGTCCAGAATCACCTGGCTGCATTTTATAGAGGTCGTGCCGAGAGAAACGGTCAAAATCGTAGACGCTGAAGTGCAGCTTCCGGGGGCCAGCTCTGCCAGGGGCACCGTGGAACTGGAAGGTCTCGCTGAACACCGGTTCAGAGTCTTCCCCGCGCACTCCGCAGCAAGGGAGCATCACAGACCCTGTCTACCAGCCCCCAGCCCCATTCCACTTGAGGGGCAGGGGTAGGGTGAAGCAGAAGTGCCGTAAGGAAGCAGGGACATGGGCGCTCAGGCGCCTAAGTGAGGGTCCAGCGAATCTTCAGACACCTACATCTCACTCCACACTTAACGTGCTTAAAAATTCAGGTGGCCTAAATACACTGAAGTGGAAATAAAGTATCACACTCCTAACTGCTTCTTCCTCAGACCTGAGCCTCCTCCCTCAGATGCCCAACCCTCTTCCCTCAGATACCCAACCCTCCCCTTCAGATCAGATGGCACGGGTCCCCCTCAACCTCTTATAGTGTTTCCAAGGTCACCCCAGCCTTCCTCCTCAGACTCCAAAGGTCGTATCCCAGCCTCCCCTAGACCCAGGGGTCCAGATCCCAAGACTCCTCCTTCAGACTCATAAAGGTCCAGACCCCAGCCTCCTCCTCAGACTCAGATCCTGACAGCCCCCAGGATGCCCACCTTGGTTCAATCCTTTCCCATGGCCGGGTGTGGCGGGGGGTAGATCTGACGTAGGCCTGAGAAGCCGTTGGAGTCTTGGCAGGGAGTCCGAGGCCCAAATAACTTCACTATGAGCCGGTCCTGAGTCGTCAGGTAGCTGAGCCAGTTTACGCGGGCCGCAGGGCGCCTCTCTGCGCCTGCCTCCCGGGCGCCTGCCCGTGCCCTGGTACAGCCTCAGGCTGGATTCTCCAAACTCGATGAGTTTAGCCTCTCCCCCGCCGGGCACAGCCACGGTACGGTAGCGCTGGCGGCCGCTTCTCGCCCCGAGTCCGGCTGGGAGGTGAGAGTCTGCTGGGTGAGGGGCTCTCGCAGGGCCAAGTACCTGGGAGTCGGGGCAGGGGCCGAGAGCCCTCTCGAACCGCCGGCTTCCTAACCCCAACTTCACCTCCCACGACCGATCTGAGCGAAGCCTGCAGCCCAGGGCGGTGAGCTTTATCAGGGCTTCACCCACTCAGGCCCATCTTGGTCTCAGCTAAATCTCCTTCCGACTTTGTTTCCCAATGTCCCCAAAGACCTGTGGAACACAAGGTACTGAAGTCCAAATTCCAATTCTCTCCTGTTCACACACACAGCAGCCACTAAGCCCACTGAGACCTCAACCTTCCTTGACCCCCCACGACCTGGGTAGATCAATCCCCAATCCCCTCACTTCCATAATCCAAAAACTTTCTCCCGAAGCCCCACTCCCCACACCCTGGCTCGCCACCCTCTCCTGTAGGACCCCTCACACCAAGGGTGCATCCCTGGGAAGGGGCCCCAGTGACTGGGCCAGTGGTTCTCACCAGCAGGGTGTGGTGGATCCTGTAGCGGCCCACTCCCTGCTCCCAGGGTGACTTCCAGCAGCCTCAGCCCGAGCCAGTCTCTTTATCTGGGTATAATGGGAGAGGAAGGCTGGCCGCTGACCTGGTCCCCAACCTCACACTATGGAGCTCTATGAGCCTGGCCCGGGCTGAGAACTACCTCTCCCATGAGCTCCTCTGGGTGCTGGCAGCCCGGCTTTCCACCCGCAGACCATCCAGGCCTCCCAGACTTCAATATTATTGTGCTCCACCTCCTTTGCTCCCCACAACCAGGTAGCTCAGAGCCCTCTAGCCCTTCCGCCTGTTCCTCGTCCCCTGACAGCTCCCCCACACCCAGTCACCAAAGCGCCCTGGGGCCAGCCCGCCTCTCAGCCCCATGCCTCCAGCCCCCTTCCTGTGCTCTTTCTTTGGCCTCTGTGTAGCCTGATGTAGTCATCACTGAGGGCCCTCTCTTAGCAACCCAGCCTCAGGCCAGATGCCCCATCTCCCATGCACTGGACCCCTCTCGCTTGCGGGACGTTCCTCCGGGGCACCTCCATCGCGCTCACCCATGGACCCTCTCTCTATTCGTAGGGCTTCTCCTAGAGAACCCCAGCCTCACTCCTAACCTGGTCCTACTTCATTCGGCCTGCGTCAGGCCCCCAGCCCCCCAGGGCTCCTTGGTCGAGGAGCACAGCAATGGCCCAGTTTGGGCCCAGGGATGTAATTTTGGGAGAGACTCCTAGGTAGGGTTCTGGGCCATTCTCACCACTGTCTTTCCTGGCTAAGTGAGAGAGGACAGCCAGGAAATGCTGCCTCCTTTAGTCCTGGCAAACGGGGGTCTGTACTCTCAAGCCCTCATTCTCTTGTGCCTTCCTGACCCCAGTCTGGCCAAGACTCTGGGACCCTCACAGCAAACCCTCCTCCTTCCCATACTCAGGATCATTAACGCCACTCTGCCTCCTGGGAACCCCAGAGGCCTGGGGACTGTAAAGGGAGGAAAGGGGCCCGCAGTGCAGAGTGGACCCCAGTGGCGCCTGCTTACCTGCCGCTGGGCGCCAGGCTGGTGACTCCGCTGATGGACTGGGCGCTGGGCAGGCCCCCGCCGCTAGGGGCAGCAGGAGCAGCCCAGAGCCGGCTGCGGCTTCGGGGAAGGCAGCCTGGGAGTATCTGGCCAGGCTTGACTCCCTCACCACCGGCCGCGGCTGCTGGGTGGCCTCTGGGTACGAGTCCATCCGAAGTAGGAGGGCTCCGGGAGTCGGAGCCCCCGAGGCTGCCCGGTCTCCAGCAGCTCGGCGAAGGGCGTGGTGATGGGCGGTGTGGGGCATGTGGGTGGTGGGGCCCAGCAGAGGATGGCCTTCAGGCCAGCCCAGGTGGTAACCACTGCCCCTTACTCAGGCCCGCAGCCCTGAACTCCCGGCCCAGGTCTTTGCGCAGCTCACGGCCGAGCCCCTTTGTCCCGCCACGGCACCCAACACAGCTTCCAGGACACGAAGAGGAGACGCCTGTTATGACGATGCCGCAGAAGGTGACGATCACCGACAGCAGACTCACGGAGATAAGCCCGCAGAGGTTTTGTATTGAGTCTTGGGTGGTCAGGGGGGAGGGCAGGGGCAAATACCGGCAGAGCCTCCCAGCTCTGCCTCACTCACCATATTGCTTAGGGCTTGAATATTTATATTTTGGTCATACCGAGAGGTTCCAGGGTTTACCCCAGGCTCTGTGCTGAGAGCCCGGCCCCTGCACTCCAGGCACCAGGATGGGGTGCTGGGGATTGGAACCCAGGTGGCCGGCAAGGCACCCTTCCCTACAGCTCCCGCCCCATTTGCGGTGTATTTTGAAGTCTCCCCATAGAATCAGCTGGAAGGTCCGCGTGACCTCAGATGGAGGGTGGACACCCCCGAGCCGCTATAGTGTGTGGCGGGGCGGGGGGGACCCACTCACAATTTTCAGCCGCGCGAGGGCCTGAAGATGCAGATGCTTCCTGTAGTCCTGTGGGACTTCAGGGGATCATCGCGCCCCACATGGCAGCTTGGCGGAGCACCATGGTGCGCTAGAATTGAAGCCAGGTCAGGCACAGCCTTGTACGGGCCTCGCTGCCAAGCCTCACTTGACACCCCTGCTGGGGTGCTGCAGCTTGAGAGGCAACAGCAGGGGCCCGGGCCCAATCTCTTTCAGCTTGCTGTGCAACTTTGGGAATGGTTCAACGCGCACTGAGGGAAAGTCACGGCCATGCAGCTTTTCCTATAGTAGGGATAAGTAATTCCGGGGCCAGGCAGGAAATGGTCACTAAGGAGGCCAGCAGCAGCTCTGGCACAACTAGAGGCATTGGCTTAAGAAGAGGGAGATTTTTACCGGAGCGATAGCCCAGCAGGTAGGCATTCGGGCTTTGCATGCAGCCGACTATGCCAGCCCGGGTTCGACCCCGCATTCCATATGGTCCCCCCTGAAAACGCCAGAAGTGGCTCCTGAGTGCAGAGCCAGGAGTAACTCCCTGAGCATCGCTGCAGGTAACTCCAAAAAGCAAAAAAAAAAAACACACACACACACAAAAGGGAGAGATTCTTCAGCCAGAGTGATAGCACAAAGTGGTGAGGGGCATTGCTTCTTGCACACGGCCGATCTGTCTCGATCCCCGGCATCCCAAATGATCCCCGAGCACCACCAGAAGTGACTCCCTGAATGCAGAGCCAAGAATTCTGAGCACCGCTGGTGTGTGACCTAAAAAGCAAAAAAGTCCAGTAGGTTTGCCCTTGCAATTTGCGCGCTTCGCTCAGCCTAGGACCAGGTTTGAGAAAGCCCAGCATCCTGCAATCCCAAGCCGTCTCTTGCACAGTCTGACCAGGTTTGAGCCCCAGCATCCCTGCACAGTCCCTGAGCACCGGTGGTCACAGAGCACAGAGCCAGGATAAGCCCTGACTGCTGCCAGTGGCTCACTCCCCCCCCCAAACAGACAAAAAGTAACTGGGGTCCTATAGGTGCCAATACATTTTGTGCTCCTGTCTGAGGTGCCCTGGCTCCTGTGGGTTCCCTCACAGGTCAAAGTGAAGCACTCTCACCCCTGACCGCTGCCCTAACAGCCTATAGCGCACCCTAGGAATCTGTAGCAGTACATGCTGTGTGGGTGTCCCCGCCTGTCCTAGAGAGAGTCTCTCCACTGAGCATCCTGCCACTATTTCTGGCTCTCACAGTACCCCCTGCCTCCCACCTGCAATTTCAAACCTCTGAGCCTCAGTTTCAACTGAAGATGGGAGCATCAGATCGCTGCATGTAGCCAGGAGCTTCAAAGATGCACCCCCAGCATTTTCTGAACGATCGCTGCGGGGCGGCTCCCTCTAGTAAGTATATGTCACAGCTGCAGTATTCAGGATGGGGGGGAGCTTCAGGTTCTGCTTAAGTACCAAGCTAGGTTTGATTAAGCACCCAGCGCCAGGGTTCCCATGCACCACCAGGAGTAGATCCTGAGCACAGAGCCAGGAGTAATTCCTGAGCACCACTGGCTAGACCCACCCGCCCCAAAAAAAGATGTCACTTGAGTTCATCAGTTACCCTTAGAATGCTATCATGTTCACTATCCCCATTACCCTTGATGGGGGAAACTGAGTGGCAGAAAACTCCATCTGCCTGAACCCACCTAGGAGCGGAGGAGGGCAGATTCCAGCTGGACATGTATGTGTCTGGGGTACTTAAGGTGAGGGGCCCAAGCGGGAAAAGGGCAGGGGGCTGACTGCATCACCCCGGATAGCCTCGATTCTCAGATTCTCGACCTCCTGGCACCTGTCACCAGTGTTCAAGCCACGGACCTGCGCAGAGCTCAGAGACGAGGATGAGCCCGCCGGGCAGAGGCCATCCTTAGTCCCTTCTGACATGGTGGCCGCCTCCTGCTCGGGAAACAGGTGAGAAGGGTGGGCTGCAGGCAGAGACGGGCGGGTGGGCAATAGAGAATGGTGAGGGGGCAGCAACTGGGCAGGTGGGTGTTAGGCTGAGCTTCAGGAGAAGAGACAGGAAGGCCCCCAACACAGGCGTGCAGGGATGCATAATTCAACAGGGACAGAGAATCCAGGAAGAAGGGGCAGGGAAGGCTATTGAGACAGCCGCCCTGCAGGACACAATAAAGCAAAGCGCTGACAGGAGACACAGGCTCCGGGCACCGTATGGGAGGCAAGGGGCCAGACAGACAGGGACGAGCCGGCCATCGTGCATTCATTCATTCTTGCAAGTGTTCACGGAGCACCAGCTGCACCCCAGGCTGTTGCGGACCGAAGGGGGATGGAGCCCTACACCTTCCCCAACTCCTGGTGGCACGATTTTATGAGGGTGCAAAGTAGTCGGGCCAGATACTCCTTCAGACCAGCGAGTGGCTGGGGGCGTCTGGGGCTCTTGAGATGTGGGAGAAGAGGGAGCAGGTGGGCAGGGGCTAGTGGGGAGAAGCCTGGGGAAGAGCAGGGAGGATGGTGGGCTGGGGTGGAGAGAGACAGGAAGATGCAGGGGGAGCAGCTGAGAGGGGAGGCCTATGCAGATTTGAACCCTGGGCTGCTTGAGGGAGGGTTAGGGGAGAGGAGGGTGGGAGGGAGGTCACGGTAAGGCGGGGACCTTAGAGAGAGACACTAATGTAGAGTTATGGGACAGAGATGTGGATGGACAGCCGGAATGAAAAGGGCTGGTGTGCTGGGATGAGCGTGAGGGAGGGACGGCTGTGGACCCGGCGAGAGTGGACAGAATGTCTTTGAGAAACATGCCCTGGAGACTAGATAGGGTGTGGAGATGCCATGGAGAGGTGTCAGGAGGAGGGGAGCAGATGATAGATGGAAGCATCTCAGAGGAAGCTAACGAGACGGGTCCAGAAGGCTGGTGGGTAGCTGAGGGGCGCAGGATGAGGGGAGGGGACAAGGAGGTGGCACGCGGGACCGGACACTTGGTTTGAGAGCCACACACCTGGTTCGGAGAGAGGGTGCAGCAAAAGCGGGGACAGTGCTAGAGGGCTCAAGGATGGTCAGGTGTTGGGGAGGGGGCGGCAGGGGGTCAGGCTGCAGCCCGTCCTAAAGTGGCCAACACTCACCTGCGCTTATCCCTCGCCTCTTGTCCTGGATGGCAGAGCCCAGGCAGTGAGTGGCCGCATTCATGGGGTTAAAGAAGAAGCAAGCGCTCTGGACCCGTCCCCGGTGACAGGTAATGAGAGGGGGAGTTGGAACTGGGGCTGAAGCCAGGAGAAAAAGCTCTATTTGAGCCCAATACCCTGCTTCACTGGGGCGAACTGCTCGACCTGAGGTGACCCCTCGAGAGACCACAAGAATCCACCCTCCCCACCTCCGGGGCCCCCCAGCGCCCGGTGTGTTTAGAGACTACACAATTCTATGAGGCAGGTGCCACGCTAAGCGTAAGCTTCTATATACCCGGGGCTGCAAGTGCTTTGGGGAGTTGAAGTCCCAATTTCTCTCCCGTCTGTAGAGAGTGGGATGGGAATTTTTTTTTTGGGAGGCTGGGGTTAGAAGATGCCGGGTCCCAAGTGCTGTGTGGGGAGGAATGATGACCAAAACCCCAGGGGTCACGGAATCCTAAGTCTTTTCGGGACCATGGGGGTGGAGAAACTATTTCCCAAGCCCGGGGTAGTGGGTGGAACGGTGGGCAGGACTGGGCATACCCAGGTGTTTCGGGACCCCCTCCTCTCAGGACCATGTGCCTCTCCCTGGGCGGCCAGCGCGCGCCGCACCCTTTACCTCCCCCGCCGGAGAGCAGTGCGCCTCTGCATCGGCCCGCGTTCGAATGCCAAAGCTGCCCCCCAGGATGGACTGGTCAGCTGCGGCAGGGGAGGGGGCGTGGCACCACCTGAGCGCCGCCGCCGCCGCTGCTGCAGCCGCCCTGCGCGCCCGCTGCCGCGGTGCCTGCCTACCTGCCCCTGCGCCCCCTGTCGCAGGTCTGCGGCTCCTCCCCCGTTTCTTCCCCTCCCGATCCTCCCGCCCGAACCTGCGGCTCGAGAAGTAATCGCGCGGCCGCAGCGAGGCAGAGGAGCAGTGGCCCGGCCACGGCCACACGACTGGGCCATTGGCAGGCGGCGGGCGCGCCTCGCAGCGAGGATCCCGAGATCGGGAGTTCAGCTCCCGCGCGGGGCCAGGCGCCGGACCCGGTGGCCGGACGAAATCTGGGCCCCTGTCCTCTTTCCTGGGTCCTGAGGTCCAGCCCTCCTGACTCTCTCTACAAGGGGGGCGCGGAGCAGCGCGCTGCAAATCCCTGCACCCCCGCACATGGGGCGCGGGCGTGGATTCTGAACGGTGAACCGGATCCAGGACGTAAGGGAAGCAGGAGGAACCTCGGAGCCGGCGGTGCTGAAGGCGCAGCAGGGACAAGTGTCGAAGCACCCGCGGGCGGGGCTCCTGCCGCGGCTACCTATGCCTCCCACGCCCTGTAGCTCCGCATCCTAGAGTGAAATGCCAGAGGCAGTAACGAGCCTGAAGGATCCAGAGATTTGGAAGTAAAAATAAAAAACTGCAACAACAAGCAATAGCGATTAAGCATTGGCACCAAGGAGGCGCTTTAATGAATATTTTATAAAAGCAAGTAAGCGTCTCGGGGTATTAATAGTAGTTAATTCGGTGATCGTCCCCGACTGGGAACCAGCCCTGGTCCGTGCTTTTGAAAGCAATTTCTCCTTTATTTTTCACTTTGGTCCTGCACCTCGCATGCACTTATGCCATTTCCTATTCCTGAGTGAAGACCTGCTGAGGGGTCCAGAGCTATGTGGAATCACATGGGGTGCACCAACACACCCCGGGGTTTTCGTGCTTCCTCCTGCCACGCCCATATCATATTAGTCACACCCTCTCCTGAAAAATTTTGCTTGGGACTGCAGAGATCTATATGATTAGGGCTTGCCTTCTGAGTCCCACTGACCCTAATCAAACCCCAGCACCACATATGGTTCCCTAAGCACCGCTGTAGGGGTCACTCTGAGCACCCGCTGCGCGGTAGGCCTGTCCAGCCACCTCCTTCCCCCACTTCTGCAACCGTTGCTGCAATGAGATCAAGCCCAGCCCTACAAACTCCTCTCTCCTTTCCTAAAGTGAACAACTTGGGATGGAGAGATAGTACAGTGGGACAGGACAGTTTCTTTGCAAGCAGGTACCCAGGTTAGATTCCCTGGGCTTCCCGGTATGGTCCCGAGCCTGCCAGGAGTGACACCTCCTGAGTGCAGAGCCAGGAGAAACCCCTGAGCACCACTGGGTGTGTTCCGCCTTCCTCCCGCAAAAAAAGTGAACAACTTGGGGGGATGAGGGGAGTAACCAGAAGGATCCATGGTGTGCTCCATTTCTTTTTATTTTTCTGGAAAGCAGGCTATGCTAAATAAGTCTGTAGCCTCTGCCCAGATTACCCCCAAACCCAGTAAGTCCTTTGAACATTGGCCCTGTGTCACTCACCACTGATATTTTTGTACAACACACCAAGCAAACAGATAGGATTGAACTGGAAGAGATACACTCAAAATACCATCCTTTTATTCTCCCCGCGCCCCAGGCTTTTCTTCTTTGTAATATTTTTCATTTTGCAGGGATGTGTTGGGGCCAGCACGCAGAGTACTCCAGGCTATTCCTGGCTTTGTGCTTCAGGAGCGAGAATTTCTGCGGTGCCTAGGGACCTTACGGTATTGCAGGAGACTAAATCCGATGCGTGGAATTGCAAGCACTTCCTCCAGCTCAAATCTTCCCTTTGCTGCCCTGTAAGAATATTAAACCCACAGGGCTCACAAAAGGCGTCTCAGTGGCTCTGACTAAGGCTTCCATAACAAGCTACCACCAAGTTTCCGGGAGAGCCAAAAGTCACATCCCACTACCCTTTGCCCCAGTTCAGGGTCAGCAGTACAGATTTTTGCTATTTGTTCGGACACACTGCATGCATGTGCTCAGGGGTTAACCTGGCTCTGTCAAAGAATCACCCTGGTGGCGTTCTATGGACCGTGGCGGGAATGCTGGGGATCAAACCCGGTGGGTCGTGCAAGGCAGACACTCCTGCTGTGCCTATTCCTCCCAGCCCATAGTACAGATTTGCAGTTCTTTATTTTTCTGTGAGTGTGTGTGTGTGTGTGTGTGTGTGTGTGTGTGTGTGCATGTGTTGGGGGTGGAGAGCTATTATCAGGTGCTCACAGCTTCCTCCTGGCTCTGTGCTCAGAGATCACTCCTGGTGGGCTCACTCTAGCTTCTCAGAGGTGCCGTGTGGAGGTGCAAACAAAGTGCAGGCAGTGGAGCAGCAGAGTGAGAGCAATGCGTGAGCAAGCTTTCTTTGATCTTTACCCCCGTCCCTGTCTCACACTTATAGTCTTTTTGTGGGGACATAACCGGTGATGCTCGGGTTACTCCTCTCCTGGGCTCTGCACTCAGGAGTTACCCCCGGCAGCTTTGAGGTACCATATGGGATGCTGAGATCGAACCTGGCCTAGACTGCATGCAAGTGCTTAACACTCCAACCTGCTGAGCTATCGCCTCCCGCCTACCCTTTGCAGTCATTGAATTGCTCCAAATACTCCCCTGTCATTTTAATTCGCTCTCAGTGCTGAAACTTCTCCCGGATAGATGGCTATCTACAATTCGCAGCAGCGCTGCTGCAGTGGTGGGGAAGGAGAAAGCCCCCACAGAGATCTCTTTGTGTGTGTAAAATTGCCTAAAGTAACCGCCAAAACCCACGCTTGCTGCGTCAGATGCTTGCACCCCAGGGTTTGCCCAGAATCTCCCAAACTGTCTGCCTCTGCCGGGAGAGGGGATGGAAAGCAGGGGGCACACAGTCCCCGCAGCATGCACAGATGGCCTTGGCAGAACACGCTTTCCAGGGTGATGCCCGGGTTCAAGACTGACAGCGCCTCAAGCATCTGCGGCCCCCTGAGCGTGGGAGTGTACTCTTAGGTGAAGTGGCGGAGCCAATGGCTAAACTCAGATCTCTCTCATCTGTTTTGTAGCTTCCTGGCCTCAGCCTCCCCTACCGGTACCTTTCATTATGGGGTGGGGCACACCGCGATGCTCAGTGATCACTCTGGCTCTGCACCGTGGCAGTGTGATTGAACCTGTGTCTCGTGCACACAGAGGGCAACAGTTCTTCACCTCTCAAGCACAGTTGGACCTCTCTGCGCCTCTCCAGGCCCTGTTTTTGCTGATGTTTGCTTGTTGGGTGTCTCTCGGTCACACTCATCAGGACTTACTCCTGGACTCTTCACTCAAGGATCACTACCTAGGGACTTTATGGTGTTTAGGGATTGAAGCCAGGTTGGCCATATACAAGGCAAGGGGCCCTCCCTTCCTATACAGCTTTTTTTTTTTTGCTTTTGGGTCAAGCCCTGCAATGCTCAGGGTTACTCCTGGCCTCTGCACTCAGGAATTCACTCTATAAAAGCTCAGGGGACCCATGGGACGCTGGGTACGAACCTTGGGCCGGTATGGTCCGGCCGCGCAAGGCAAGCGCCTCTCTACCCGGGCTGGGCTACCGCCTCCAGCCCCCAGCTTTTTTTTAAAGCTCAGATTCCACTTCTGTTATTTTGGAAAGGAGTGAACAAGTGTTGGTCATATATTTCTGTAGTGATACATTTGCTCCTTCACTCTCTGGCTGCATTTTGTCAACTAGGAAATTGGGGCTCAGAATGCAGTCTCCCGCCCAAGGTCACAGTAGGAAGGATCCTGTAGAGGCACAAAGTAGGGGGTGGCCGTTAGGCCCGACACTGTTTTCACGTAGGGGACTCGCCACCCACCCCTGGGCGTTTGGAAAGGCTCAGGGCGCTGGTCAAACCTGGAAGGAAGCCTCCCACCATTCACTCAGCCTCTTTGCAGTAACTAAAGATCCTGAGCTCCCTTGCAGAGCTCTAAGCTCAGCCCACATCAGGGTCTCGTAAGGCTGGTGAGCAAGTGCAGGAGGCAACCCACCGTCAGATGTTTGTATCTGAGACAAATGTTTTCTCACGGAAGCCTAGGCATTATTAGTAAGGCTCCCCAGAAAGAGGTGCCACAACAGAGCTTCCTTTGAGCACACATGTGATGTGGGAGTCTTAGAAGGTGAGGTGGGATGGAGGAGGGGAGAGATGGAGTTCCGGGAAAGGGAAACCTGTGCACAGAGTGAGTGGAGAGGGCTGCCGGGAGTTAATAGGACACTGCAAAAAGCACTCATGGTTCATTCAGGGCTGAGCCCCTGAGTGTATCAGCTCCTGTGCTGGGAATACACATTGGGTTAAATAAACAACCGAATGGATGAAGAAAGAAATGGGAGCTGGAGGAGAGCACCAGGGTTAAAGCGCTTGTTTAGCTTTGCACGCAGCCACCCTAAGTTTAACCCCCAACACTTCATGGTGGTTCCCTGAGCACTGCCAGGAGTGATCACCTGAAAGCACAGAGCCAGGAGAAAGCCCTGAACAAAACAATAGAGAAAAGTATGTGGGGACTAGCGAGATAGTGTGGTTGCCTTGGACATGGCTGACCCAGGTGTGATCCCTGGCAATGGGGCTTCCCATGCTGCGACAGGAGTGATCCCTGAATACCGAGCCAGAGGTCAGCCCTGGAGTACAGCTGGCCCAAGAACAAACAAAACTAAAAGAGACGGTGTGTGTTATATTTAAATAAACGTAATGGATGGTTGGGATCGGGAACAGAGGTGAATGGTTGAGTGGATTTTGCTGGGGATAGATGGTGAATTAATGAATGGTTTTGCCAAACGAGAACAAGTGGTTGCTGAAATGGTGAGAGAAGGATAATGGGTAGCTGGATGGGCAGATGGACGATGGGAGGAAGGGGTGCAGTGAATTATGGACGATGGTTGAAGGAACGGGTGGCAGGACAATGGGGATGGGCAGATGGTGGAACAGATGGGCGGGAAATGGATGAGTGGAGGGTGGGATGAATGAGAATAGATGGTATTGATAGATATGGAAGGTGATCGATACACAGTGGTTATCTGGATGTTTCGTGGTCCATGGCCACATTACTGAGTTAATTAATTCTGCGTAATAAACACCTACAGATTCACACAAATGCTCCTAGAGCTAGATTCCGATGCCCACCAGACATACCCGCCCCTTTCCTGGACCCTACAGCACAGAACCAAATAGCCAAGAGGCTCAAGTAAAGAGTAGCTTTCAAGTCAGTCGGGGCCTGTGTGTCCACGGTTCACGTGGACGGCTGCCACCAGCCCCTTCCCACCGCGTGCTGATGTCATTGTTGGACTGGAGGAATATGTTGATTCATGGATTTGTGTTCTCTGGGCTGTGGCCAGGCTCCTGGACGGGGGACCAGGTGAGATGGCCTGGGAGAGAAGAGATGAGTGGCAGAGGGAGTAGATTAAAATACTGTGGAAGGAGAGAGAGACACAGGGAAGGAGAGAGAAGCAGTAGAAGGTCACTGATACGCAGAGAGCAAGGAAGAGCATTACACAGAGAACACAGCTCCCAAGAGGAAAGAAACAACAAAACGCCCCAGAAGCGAAAGCTGAAATAGACTCGGAGGGAGACATTCCCTGAACCGAGACTGAACAGTCGGGACCTGGCGTTTGTGGCTGGAGCCTGGATGACTGCCCAGTCCG
>JAJIBD010033529.1:0-34892 GCA_021461705.1 Cryptotis parvus | reverse complement strand
CCATTGGTGGCCAACTCTTTCACTGTCAGTGTTTACCTGTCTTTCATATGCCTCTGCCTGTTATTTTGATCACTTTAAATTAATATTTTGATGATTTTACATTTATATTTTGATCATGTTCAATTTATATTTTGATCATTCTAACAATTTTTCTCATTTTAAATCATTCAGTGTGGCGATATTTTTTTGGAATCCACCGATATTCATTTGAATCGTCCCAGTCAGGACTTTTATTAATAGTCTTTTTTTCATTCTGTATTTTGTAGGTAAATAAATTATGTGTCCTAAACATTGAACAGACACTCTAGGGAACCATTAATTCATGAACAAAGTCAATTATCATGTGCACATCAACTATAAGAAGGGTTTCTAAATGATTCAGAATCTGTGAACCATGGAATAGAATTGATTACATGGCTTTGGGTTTCATGGCCTTTAGCCCTTCAAGAAAAGCTCTCTCCAGACTATTTTATTTATTTTGACATTGTGCATAGGATTAAAATAGAGAATATGTTACTCCATGATGAACCTTCATACTCCTCAGTAGGTTGGAGATTGTGTTAGTACCCTCAGCCTATGTTAGTATACTCGGCCAAGAATTGACTCTCTGAAATTCAAAAAATTTTGTACTCTGAAGTTCAAAATTGGTTTCGGAAACTCAAATTCCAATGGAAGTTGAGTTCAAATTCTTCCTAATTCAGAGGCTCACGCAGCCCTCCCAGAAGAGAAGACCAAATCCCGGACCACAGCAGTGTTGTGTTGCTTCACCTTCACGTGCAGGGAAATGCCACTTACTTTGTCCAAAAGGTCAACGTGACCGAGTTACAGTCTTGGTTCACACAGGTGAGGTTTCTGAGGAAAGCTCTCATGGGTCCATTTTCGTCCACCTTCTCCACATGGTTGGCCGCGTGATGTATGTATTCCAATCCCCTGTGTTCTGGAAATGAAACTCCCTTTAGGAACAACAATCCACGTTTCAATTCTCCCATAAACCCATTGATGAAGCTTCCTTCTACCTCATTTCTCATTAAAAAAGACAACAAAATTGTATCTGACTGTGCGAAGTAGGGTTCTAAGGTCTATTTTGTAGAATTGTAAATTCATGCTCAGCTCTCAAGTATGCAATAGGAGAGGGTCGAATAACTAAAGAAGTTTCCTCATCTATTATCTGTATCACTTGTCACTAGTATCAGTAGTTTTCCCATTGTTCATTGATTTGCTGGAACTGGCGCCAGTAAGAGTTCAATATATCCTGTCATGTGCTAGTGGAGCCCAAGGGCACCTGCTTGCTCCAGGAATACAAAGAGCCTCAAACCATTCCTTCGGGTCACGGGAATTAGATCTATCATTGTTACTGGTATTTGGCATATCAAATACGACATGGGTAGCTTGCGAGGCACTGCCATGTGGAACTGTCATATTTATATACAGATATTCATCGATGAGGAAAACACCCATGATGTCGACAAATTAACGTCGGGTTACATTTTTAAAAAAAATTATTTTATTTATTCTATTATACCAATGTGAGCAAGACCATTACAAAGCTGTTCATGATTGGGTTTCAGGCATAGAGTGATCCAGCACCCGCCCTCCACCAGTGCCCATTTCCCACCACCAATGTCCCATGATTCCCCCCCTATACCCCAGCCTGCCTCTATGGCAGCCACTTTGTCTCATCTCTGTTTCTCTCTGTCTCTCTGTCACTCTCTGTCTCTCTGTCTCTCTCACTCTCCCTTCTCTTATATATTGTGATTTGCCATACATACATTTAGCGTTATCATGTATATCCCTTTGCCTACATTCAATGCCTCGTTCTAGCCTGGGCCACCATTTCCAACAATTAATGGTTGGTTCTCTGTCTTACCTAACCTCTGACTCCCACATATTTGCTGTAGATGGAGAGTGTTATACTGGAATGACGTTAGCCAGAGAGAAAAGGAAAGATATAAGCATGGGTTGATTTTTTGGGACTGTTGAAAAGAATATAAAAGAATTCTCTTTCTTCCTACTAGAAGTGAATAATAAAGAGATAGATGAAATCGTTTAATTGCTATAAGATCCGTAGACCAAAAATATACATCAAGTGGCCCCCCCATGGGGCTAGAGAGATAGTACCGTGGGTACGGAGCTTCCCTAGTGTTCAGTTGACTTGGGTTCAATCCCTGCTCAAGAGAGCCCCGAAGTTCCAACAACACTGAGCCCTTAGCTCAGAGTCAGGAGTCAGCCCTGAGCACTGCCAGTGTGGCCCACACATGCAGGAAGGTACAAAGTGCCATAGAAACTAGAGTGAAATAACACACACACACACACACACACACACACACTTTCCACAGTTGATCTCATCCCTGGTACCTCAATTTTCAAGGTGGCAGAAGCCACACCGATGAACAGAGCCAGGAGCAAGAATTTCATCTCAGCGATGTCTTGTCGTCCTTCTAGACACGTGGAAGATGCAGGATGAAGATGTTCTCAACTACTGGGCCCTTTTATAGCACGGCTGAGGGACATCGCCCAGAATGGACCAATGATTGCTCGTGATCACACCTGGATTCTTACGTGTCTTGGAATATCCGGTTGGATTTCAAACATTTGTCAAGCTTAATAGATTTGTTTTAAGAGAGCTTTAGTTGGATGATAGGTTTGACCTTTAGATACAGGCAAGATCCTATCACAGGTCAGAACCAGAGTGAAGGTGTCCAGGGCAGTGACAACGATGTTTTTCTTTATCTTAGGTCCCAAATGGACTGAACAGTTCAAGACTGTATCCATAGCCTTGTCCTGTATTTCAGGACTCAGATAGACCTAATTGCCTTTTCCAAAACAAAAGCTGCTTTAATAGAATTGTTTTGGGCATCAACACCCCAAATGATGTGCATCTCCAAGAAAATTATTTGTATCTATCGATAGAGAAATTTACCTATCAAATGTAGGAAGTGATTGCACAAAAACAAAACAAAAATGTGCCACGTATCATGTTGATGCCTGTGTCGAAATTGATCTGTATAACTCCGCTTTCAAAATTCACATTCATTCATTCATTCAAAATGAATGTTACGACATCACCCTCACTCATGGCACAGGCTTGGTACTGAAATTGTTGTCCTTTTGTTTGGAGATGTTTCATCTCGACTTGATTTCACTGCTTGGTTTCTTTTTTTTTAATTTTTTATTATACCACCGTGAGACATGCTTGGTTTCAATGCAGCTTGCACACTCTATCTTGCTACGATTTTGTTTATTCTTCCATATCAGATTTTACTGAGGTATGAATGTTTTCAGGAACTTTGATAACATTCTATCTTTGAACGACGCTACACAAAGATCCACTACATTTGTAGCCAAACTGACAGGGGTGAAACAGTCCAGCTTAACAGGGCTGGCAATGTTGACGTAACCATCTACCTAAAATTGGCAATCAGGACTAGACAAATTCTGACCAAAAAGAAGACTGTGAGAAATAAAAAGTTATAAGCATTAGATGAAAAATACCTAGACAGTAGAGAAATTAGTTGAATCTCTGTGCAGAGTTTCTGCCTCTCTGAATGGAAACACAATTCTGTCCATTAAATTAAGTTTTTAAAACATTAAATCAGGGGCTCAGTAATAGTCTAGTGGGTACAGATTTGCCTTGCACACAGCCCAACAGGCTTTAATCCTCGATATCCCAGAGGGTCTCCCTGAGCACCCCCAGGAGTAATTCCTGAGTGCAGAGCCAGGAGCAACCCCTGAACATCCTTGGGTATGAACCCCACCAAAAAAAAAAAAAAAAAACATGTAGGGCCGGAACGATAGCCCAGTGGGTAGGGCATTTGCCTTGCATGCAGCTGGCCTGTGCCGGCCCGGATTCGATCCCCGGCATCCCATATGGTCCCCGAGCACCGCCAGGAGTGATTCCTGAGTGTAGAGCCAGAAGAAACCCCTGAGCATTGCTGGGTGACCCAAAAAGCAAAAAAAAAAAAAAAAAAAAGATGTAATGGGGCCAGATCGATAGTCCAGCTTGTAGGGCGCTTGCCTTGCATGCAGCCTGCCTCTGCTGGCCCGATTTGATCCCCCGGGCATCCCATAGGGTCCCCAGAGCACCCCCAGGAGCAATTCCTGAGTGCAGAGCCAGGAGTAACCCCTGAGCATCCCGGGTGGGACCCAAAAAAGCCAAAAAAAAAAACATGTAATGACAGTTTTCAATATATGGAACCAAACTGGCCATAAACAGCAGGACAATGAAGAAAAGACTTGGCGACTGCCCCTCAGATAGGAATGATTCAGCCATCGACCACTTAACGTTGTCAGTGAGTTCTTGCTAATGCTGCAATGAGAGATTCAACCATATTGAATTGAGTGTTCAGAATTTCAACACTCAATTCTTATGTCCTGAATAGTTTAAAACTCTGTATTTTTTCATAAGATCTGGAGAAAAATGCATTTTCTGGGTTGTCAATTCAATAGTATGATTTTACTGCTTAACTGGGTGCATGTATAGTCTTAGCTCCACCGATGAACTTTACTGGACATAGCCTTTAGATTTGCTAAAATATGCACCCCTGCCTTTTCACCGACAAACCTTTAAGAAGTCTGTTACACCCCATGAAAGGTGTGTAGTTATGAGTAGACCCTTTTGGGGTCCAAGTGCTGATGTAATCATGGTTTCTGATTTTACGAAAACAATTGGTGGCTGCAAATTCTTGCCAATGCTTGATGTGGTTGAATAGTTTTAGAGATCATAAGGAACACACTTGCAACACAAACATTTGCAAAAGCAGCTATGTGGTCTATAAGGTCACACACATTGCAAATATTCGTTCTTTGAATGGCTGAAACATTATCTATGCATTTTGTTTCCAAATGTACGTGTTTCCTGAGAATTGAACAACATGCCTGTTGCCCAATTCCATATGGATTTGGGTTTTCATTTTACTGTTATGGAGCTCAGAGAATTCTGGACTGACTTTCTAAGGTTTCAGATTTATAATTTTTAAATTAACATTTAAAAATTTAAATATTAAATTATATTACTATCATGAGATAAACTGTTACAAAGCTGTTCATGATTGGTTTCAGGCTTAGAGTGATCCAGCACCTGTCCCCTCCACCAATGTCCATTTCCCACCACCAATGTCCCCTGATTCCCTCCCCTACCCCAGCCTGCCTCTATGGGAGATGCTTTGGCTCTCTCTCTCTCTCTCTCTAAGTCTGTAGCTCTCTTCCTTCCCTTACACATTGTGACTTGCCATACATCCATTTAGAGGTTATCATGTACATCCCTTTGCCTACATTCAATGCTCAGTTCTAGGGTGGTATTACCATTTCCAACAATGATTAGAACCCTGGTCCCTTCTCTGTCTGACCTAACCTCTGACTCCCACACACTTGCAGTAGATTCCACCCACTGAAAGGACCTCCAGGCCCATGGTTTGCCTGGTCTCGGATATTAGTCTCATAACTTTTTTTAATATCCCACAAATAAATGGCATCATTCTCTATCTGCGCTCAGTGCTCAGGTAAAAAAGACGAGGTGTGCTGAGCAGAATTCCTGATGCCACAGCCGCTATCTGGCCACTAGTTATTCTGCAGAAGGTACAAGGTCCCAGGAAGTATGAAAACTTTCCTTTATTTTGCCTTCCAACGTGTGCATCAGAACCTATTTTCAATTCAAAAGCCTCCACACACAATTCAGCATGAGCAAAACGCAGGAGGAGGAAAGCAGAAGTAGAGAAAGAAGATGATGATGAAGAAGAAAATGAAGAGGAGGGAAGAAGAAGAAGAAGAAGGAGGAGGAGGAGGAGGCGGAGGAGGAGGAGAAGAAGAACGAGAAGAAGGAGAAGAGGAAGAAGAGAGAAGAAGAAGAAGAAGAAGAGAGAAGAAGAAGAAGAAGAAGAAGAAGAAGAAGAAGAAGAAGAAGAAGGAGGAGGAGGAGGAGAGAAGGAGGAGGAGGAGGAGGAGAAGAGGAAGAAGAGGGGAGGAGGAGGGAGGAGAAGAAGAAGAAGAAGAAGAAGAAGAAGAAGGAGAAGAAGGAGAAGAAGGAGAAGAAGAAGAAGAAGAGGAAGAAGAAGAAGAAAAGTGTCTGCCATAGTGGCAGGCTGGGGTAGGGGAGGGAATCAGGGAACATTGGTGGTGGGAAATGGGCACTGATGGAGGGATGGGTGCTGGATCACTGCATGACTGAAACCCAATCATGAACAGCTTTGCAATTGTGGTATAATAATTTTTTTGAAGATCACTTTCCACTATTCTCTATTGCTGCATCAGTAATGTCCAATTAATTATACGTGACTTACATTAGTCTCGCCCTGAGTGACTCTCCCTGCTAGGTCAGGGTCTGTGTTTAACGTGTAATATTTGCTACAAGGTGGGGCCTGGGGTGGGCGTGTTTCTGAACTCCAATTATGCACGTCTGTCTTTGGGCAGAGACCCTCAATCCTTCTTAATGCCTTTTTAATTTCTGTTTCATGGAATGTTATTTTCCTGACAGCTGTTGGCTCTGTGTTCTGCTTCCCTCCTGACATTCCCTGTCTTTGTCTCTTTCATCCCCTCTCCTTTTCCATGGCTTTGGCTTCTTCCTGCATTTCTGCCCACATGGGAGCCACTTTCTTTCTTTGCTGCCTCTCCTCTCTCTGCAGTGAGTGCATTTGATTTTCTTCTCTATGGAAATCTAATTGAAGTCTATTCTACGATAGATGCTGAAGGGATTTCCATAGGGCCAGAGGCATTGCCTTGCTTCCAAGAGTCAGCAACAAGTGGACCCGAGCTAGTAGAAGCTACGTCCACCCCCGTCTGTTCAGCATCTATGTCCAGAACACAGAAACGATAACACATGATCTGCACTGTAGTGTTATGGCTACGCTGTAATTACAAGAGCCAAAATACGAAATTACCCCCTGTCCCGAGATGAGGAATGCATTTATGCCAACCAGTATTCAAGAGCTGGTGGCCTGGTCTCCTTTGAAGAAAATGAGGAGACTTTGGGGGAAATTGAGGGACCCAGAGTCAGGAGAAAGAGAAATGGTGGTAAATCACATCCGATAGCCATCATAGGAGCATATAAAATCGATGGGAACAAAGTTCAAATAAAAATGAAAATCCACATCAGAATCCCAGTAAATAATCTCTCTGGAAAAGAACAGTCTGAATCTGTATAATGCTTTAGGGAATATTGCCTTTTTTGACAATGTTGATTCTCCTAATCCATGAGCAGGGAATGTGTTTCTATTTCCTTGTGTACTCTCTTATACCTTGGAGCGTTTGGTCATTTTCTTTATACAGACGCTTTACATCCTTAGTTAAGCTAATTCCGAGGTTCTTGATGTTCTGAGGCACGAATGTGAATGGAATTTTTTTTCACTGTATCACTGTCTTCCTGTTCATCACTGATTTGCTCGAGCAGGCACCAGTAACATCTCCGTATTTTTTTAAATATCATTTTCTTCTATTTGGTTATTGTATATATAAGAAAGACACAGACTTTTGGGTATTGATTTTTTTAAGCTGCCACTTTGTTATACATATTATTGTTTCTTGGAGCTTTTTGGTAGTGTTGAATATCAGAGGCCAGGCAAATCTTGGACCAGGAGAACTTGTCCGTGGGTGGATTGTACTCACAGGTGTGTAGGAGTCAGAGGTTAGGTAAGACAGATATGGGAAGTTCCTGCAGGCAATATGCAGAAATGGGGGGTAGAGCATCAGAGATGAGCTGTATTTCAGAGTTAATACAAAAGGCACTTATTGGACCATAGACATTCTACAGCCTGGTATATATTTCTCCAAACCCCACCAGAACCGTAAGTTTTGAGGACTTGATCACTTCACTTCAGGTTATTCGGCGAGTTGCTCGAGCGGACTCCAGTAACATTTCCATTTGACCCTATCACGTGCCAGTGTAGCCCAATGGCATCTGCTTGCTCCAGGAATAAGAAGATCCTCAAAACGCTCGTTCAGGGTCTTGACGAAGAAGTCTCAACATCTTGTAGGTGGGCAGCCACGTGATCTTTTTGATGTCCAGTGGGATCCACTGGTAATGGCTCTAGTCCAGTGGTTGTCTCCAAATCGCATTACATGTCCAGGCCATCTTATTTTTGATGACTTGGCCAATGAGACAGCATCCCTGACTCTTGATCGTAGATGGAGGTTTTGGTTTTGGGTACTAGTTTTGGGTACTAGTCTTTAGAATTTACAGAAAGCCACACTCACTTGTCACGAAGCAGACCACATTTCTCTCTGATTTAATTTTGCTATATTATACTTAGAGATCTAACGTAGCCAGAAAAAAAACACTGGTAGGATTTCTTTATTCAATGAAGATTGTGGTACTATGAAAGAAAATATTGATACCAACAAACATAGAATACATTATAAGATATTCTCCCACATAGAATCATAGATCCAAACTGTTTCCTGCCCCTATCTACAAAGCAGCCTGTAAGAGGTAAGTCCAGGCAAGATACAGAGGCTCTGAGCAGCCATGCATTCCAACAGTGTACAACAAACATTATACAAATATTTAATTTATTATATAATTATGCTCATCTTTTTATTACCATTTCACCAAAACTCTTCAGTGCCACCCTCAAGAACATCATGCGACAATTAGAATGGGAAGGAATAGGAGTGAAGATAGACGGTCAGCAACTACACCACCTCCGCTTTGCCGATGACATCATTCTAATAACACCACATATCAGCCAAGCAGTATGAATGCTGGCTGACTTTGACAGTGAGTGTGGAAAGGTTGGACTGCAGCTGAATTTGAAGAAGACAATGGTTATGAGAAACGAGCTAGTTCCTGATGCTCCATTTGCTCTCTACAGAATGAACATCTCCGAATGCAGCAGTTATGTGTACCTAGGTCGAGAACTCAACATGACGAATGACCTAGCATCTGAGATGTGCAGGAGGAAGAGAACAGCAAGAGCATTGAGGAAGTGGTAAAGAAGATGAAGAATCTCTAGCTCCAGGCACATCTCTTTGACTCCACCATTCTTCCTACACCTCAAAGACCTGGGCCCTACAAAACAGGATGAGAATACTATTCAGGTAGCCCAAAGCGGAATTGAAAGAGTCATGGTTGGAGTATCACGCTTCACTCAAGGGAGAGAGGGACTCAATCCAGAGTTCCAACCTCACTCTACGATCAAAAATCAGGGACCTTGTCTTGTTTGCAAAGGCATTGAAAATCAGATGTGCCAGACACGTAAATCGATTTAGGGATGACTGCTGGACTAGAGCTGTTACCGACTGGATCCCATGGGATCTCAAACGATCACATGGCCATCCACCTACAAGATGGTCAGACTTCGCCAAGACCCTGAAGGAACGGTTTGAGGCTCTTCCTATTCCTGAAGCAACCAGATGTCATTGGGCTACACTGGCACGGGATAGGGTCCAATGGAAATGTTACTGGTGCCCGCTCAAGAAAATCAATGAATATTGGGGTATGAACCCCACAAAAATTCAATCACAAATATTAATATATGGAACTAAACTGGCCATAAACAGCAGGACAATGAAGAAATGATGTGAAGATGACCGCTCAGATAGGAATGATTCGGCCATCAACCATTTAACGTTGTCAGTGAGTTCTTGGTAATGCTGCGATGCAAGATTCCACCATGGGTTCACAGTCTCAACACCCAACTCTTATGCTCTGAGATAGTTAAAAAATACTGCATCTCTTCATTTATTTAAAAATAGTATCTCTCTGCAAATCAAAACAACAATGAGATATCACCTCACACCAGAGAATGGCCCATATCCAAGAGGGTAAAAGCAACAAGTGCTGGCGTGGATGTGGGGGAAAAGGGGACTCTCATATACTGTTGGTGGGAATGTCGACTTGTACAACCTTTCTGGAAAACAATATGGACATTCCTCCAAAGACTAGAAATTGAGCTCCCCTTTGACCCAGCCATACCGCTCCTGGGAATATACCCTGGAAAGCCAAAAACACACAGCGGAAACACAATCCGCACTTTTATTTTCATAGCAGCACTATTCACAATAGCCAGAACCTGGAAACAACCAGTATGCCCGAGAACTGATGACTGGATAAAGAAACTGTGGTACATCTACACAATGGAATACTATGCAGCTGTCAGAAAAAAATGATGTTATGAAATTTTCCTATAAATGGATGGATATGGAAAGAATCATGTTGAGTGAAATTAGTCAGAAGGAAAGAGAGAGACATAGAATGACTGCATTTATTTGCATGACATAAATATACTAGGTGATCTTACCGAAAGTGGAAATTACCACAAGCATGTGGGAGTCAGAGGTTAATTTAGATAGAGAAGGGAACATGTGTGAATAAATGTCTAAAGTTCTGATACTAACATAGAACTGAGCATTAAATACAGACAAAAAAATGCAAATGATGGCTTCTAAGTGTATGTAGTGCAACCCACAATGTGTGGGAGAAGGAGGAGAGAGAGAGAGGAGAGGAGAGGGAGAGATAAAGAACCTGCCATTTAGGCAGGATGTGGGAGAGGGGAGGGAATTGGGGACATGGGTGGTGGCTGAGGGGCACTGGTGGAGGGCGGGTGCTGGAACACTGTGTGACCGAAACCCCCAAGTGTGAACAACGTTGTAATTGTATATCTCACGGTGGATTAATAAAATGTTAAAAAAAAATAGTATCTCTCTCTGTGTCTCTCTCTTCCTTCTATCACACATAGTGGCTTGCAATACATACATTTAGATGTTAGAATGACTGTATTTATTTGTAGAATATAAAAAAATAGTATAATACCTGTTGCAGTACACCTAAAAGCCTAGGCCTCTGCATCTGCCCTGGATTGCCTCCTGCAGGTCACTTCATAGATAGGGGGGGTAGTCTGCATGTGGCAGTCTTATCTGACCATTTATTCTGTACTGGCTGGTATAAATATTCTCTCATGCTACCACAATCATCGTGGGACTAGCTAGACCTTACCAGCATATTTGCCTGGCCACGTTGGATCTCTAAGTAATTAGACCAGAGAGAAATGCTGTTCGCCTCCAAGCAAGCAAGCATGGCTCCCCTGATAACTCAAAGGCAACTAAAATACAAAACTACCGTGAAGTAAAAGAGACTCTTGTGAAGGCTTGGAGAAATATTTAACTGGCATTAGTATTAGTCTTTGGTACAGAGACATGCCATCTCAGAAACCCCTTCTCTACCCTATAAAGGCAATTCCATGAAGATCTTGGCTCAAAACATTAGGTGAGGTGCTGGGAGAAATTACCTGAGGGCATTTGATCCTCCCCTGCCAGGGGAAGTTACATTTAGCTTATAGCTTCTCCCAGCTCTCCTAGGAGGTTTTGAATTAGCTCTGGGTCCTTGTAAACAACCAGATGGTCTCTTGAAGTTGCTACATTTCTATAGAGCTATTTTCCTGTTTTCATCTCTAGATAGCCCAGACAAAGAGAGAGAATGGGCTGGGCTTGGGAGTTTGGGTGGATTTCTAGCTATAAAATAAGCTGCAAGAAAAAAGAAGATCTCTATTTTTCCCCCTTTTGCCTTTTCGGCTTCCCTTGGTGTTTTGCTTCTCCGTCCTCTCCATTCTCTGTTGGGCCTCAACACGTGGTGGCAGCCATCTTGGCCTACACCTGGCTGGGGCCTAGCTGGGAACCGAGTCCGGAGGTTTTCCCTGCTCTTGGATTGTATATTGGATCCTGTGATAGTAAAGCCCTTTTAAAACTGCATCGGATTCCTGAGTCTTCATCCATTCCCGCAGGCTTTGGAGGTAGAAGGGAACTCGCTTCCCGGCACTGTCGGAGACCCCGGCACTCTCCGACAAATACCATATCCAAGGCCAGGCAAAACATGGATCAGGAGGTCTTGTCAATCAATGGAATCTACAGGTCGTGAGAGAGTCAGAGTTTAGGTAAGACAGAGAAGGGACAGAGAAAGGAGAGAGCACCCAAGATAGAGCCCAAAAAGAGAGCGAAGAGAGGAAGCAGCCTAGTTTTATATCCCTGCAACCCAGACCTCCCACAGAAAGGAAAGCCATCAGGGTCTAATGCCCTCAGGTCATTTTTCCAGGATCGCACCTAGGACCTTCGAGATGTTAATGTTGCAGAGCCAAGATTAGGCATTGCTTTTTGCAGGGTAGAGAGAAAGGGCTTCTGAGATGAGCATCAGAACACAAAGGCATGCATCTGTACCAAAGAATATTCTATAGCAGTTAAATATTTCTCCAAGCCTTCAAAGGAGTCTCGTTTTTACTTCATGGTAATCTGTATATTAGCTTTGATTTATCAGAGAGCCACGCTTGCTTGCTTGCTTACTTGGAGGCAAACGGCATTTCTCTCTGGTCTAATTACTTAGATTCCAACGTGGCCAGGTGAATATACCCGTAAGATCTAGCTAGGGCCATGATGATCGTGGCAACATGAGAGAATATTTATACCAGCAGATATAGAATATATGATCAGATAAACTGCCACATTCAAAGAGTCCTCCTCCTATCTACAAAGTGACCTGCAAGAGGCCACTCCAGGCCAGATGCAGAGGCTCTGGGAAACAGCCCACCACACAGACAAAAAATATGTCCAAACATAGTAATATAACTGGGATAAATGGACTTATCAAAAGAAAGTAAAATTAAAATTTTATTATTTAAATAATTACAGTATTAACATGGTTACAGAAAGGTTAAAATTCTAACCCACAAGGTCACTGAACCCCATCTCTGCTGGTTTGAAACGAAGACTCCAGCCTGATATTATATTATCCATAAGTCAGTTTTATTGACCATTATTGTTGGCAATAATTGCCTTTCATTTATCCAACTTAATTGAATTAAAAATTCTTTAAAAATTAAAAAAATATTAAATATGTATTTAAAGAAGAAGAAGGTCTGTAGTGGCTCAGCAGAAATGTGCCCTCTCTGGGCATGATCATTTCCAAGCTCGTGCCTTCTTGAGTCCCACCTCTAGGGCCAGGTGGGCTGGTCCCCACTTAAGTAGCTGCTGTTGGGACTGACCTGCTGCTATCGGCTCTCCCTGTGCCCAGACTCTCATGAAGCGCCTGGGAGGGATGGCAGGTTCTAGCCCTGGCCTGCCACCCCAGCAGAGCCTCATAACAAGCCAGACGACCCCCCCACTCCACTCCTCCATTTTCCACATCCGGACTTCCCCCTCGTCAGCACTCCACCAACAGACCAGCGGCCACACGGTTCATCAATACATGCTGGAATTTGAGATGACTACAAGAGTATGCTGCCCACACGGCAGAGCCTGTCAAGCTACCCATGTCGTATTTGATATGCCAGATACCAGTAACAATTATAGACCTCATTCCCATGACCTGATGGAATGGTTTGAGGCTCTTTATGTTCCTGGAGCAAGCAGGTGCCCTTGGGCTCTACTTGCATGAGACAGGTCATATGGAGATATTACTGGTGCCCGCTCGAGCAAATCGATGATGAACGGGAAGACAGTGATACACAGATTATAGGTTTTCATGATCCGGGCTGTGATAGTCTGGTCTGCTGGGTGGAGTTGAAGCAGTTTTTCTTTAATCCGGCCCAGGTATGCTGAACCAGAGACTCTCAGACATGGGGCAGAGCTGCTCTTGCTCTCCCTGTGCCCAGCCGCTCATGAGGCGCCCAGGAGGCATGGCAGGTTCTAGCCCTGGTCCCCCCACCCCAGCAGAGCCTCACAACAAGACAGACCACCCCTCCGACTCCATGGGGGCCACCATCTTCCACATCTGGACTTCCCTCTTGTCACAACTCCACCCAGTAGACCAGACTATCACAGCCCGGCCGCGCACTTCATCAATAAATGCTTTTTTTTTGGGTCACACCCAGCAATGATCAGGGGTTTCTTTTGGCTCTGCACTCAGGAACCACTCCTGGCGGTGCTCGGGGGACCATATGGGATGCCGGGAATCGAACCCGGTCGGCATGGGCCGGCTGCATGCAAGGCAAATGCCCCACCCGCTGGGCTATCGCCCCGGGCCCTCATCAATAAATGCTTTATTCAGAGGTGACTACAAGAGTATGCCACCCGCACGACAAGCCTGGCAAGCTGCTTGTGTCATATTTGATATGCCAAATGCCAGTAACATTTATATTAGGTCATTCCCATGACCTAATATAATGGTTTGAGGCTCTTTATGTTCCTGGAGCAAGCGGATGCCTTTGGGCTCTACTAGCATGAGACAGGACATATGGAGATATTACTGGTGCCCGCTCTAGCAAATAGATGATGAACGGGAAGATAGTGATAGTGAAATATGTATTTATTTTATTTATTCAACTTCTTTTAATATATGGAACTAAACAAAGAGCTATGCTTGGAATATCACGCCTCACTCAAGTGAGAGAAGGAATCCAGAGGTCTGACCTCCATCGCTATTACAGAGTCAAAACGAAACTCTGTCTTGTTTGCCAAGGCATCAAAAATCAGATGGGCTGGACATGTAATGCGATTTGGAGACGACCACTGGACTAGAGCCATTACTGACTGGATCCCACCGGATGTCAAGAGATCACGTGGGCCGCCCACCTACAAGATGGTCAGACTTCCTTGTCAAGACCCTGAAGGAACGGTTTGAGGCTCTTCATATTCCTGAAGCAACCAGATGCCATTGGGCTACATTGGCACGTGATAGGGTCCAATGGAAATGTCACTGGCGCCCGCTCGAGCAAATCAATGAATAACAGGATTCAAGTGATCAAGTGATCAAGCGATCAAGTGATTCAACTTTTCTTTTTTTTGCCTTTTCTTCCAAGTGCACTGTAAATCGTCCCTGAGTTTTTGAAACAAACATCTTCATATGATGTGATTGCATTGAAATGTCAATTATGGTGAGTGTTGGGTTATATTTTGACTACACAGGGCAAGACACGCCTACCTGACTTTGGCCCTCTGATTGGTCCACGATAAACCCTTATATGTGTACCCAGTCCGATTGGTTCCCCACATGTGTCATTTGCATACAGACACATCATCTGCAGTCTCCTTGGTCAGATGCAACCTGATGCCTTTTGGGGTCACACCTGGTGATGCTCAGGGGTTGCTCCTGGCTCTGCACTCAGGAATTACTCCTGGCCCTGCTCAGAGCGATTCCATTTGCCGACAGAGAATAGATTTTGGCTTCATGTAGACTGAACTTTCTGGGTTCCCCACCCTCAATAGATATTTCAGTGCCTTACCAATAAGAGTCGCTCTACACAACTTAGTTGTGAGCAGATAATCAATTTATTAATTTAGGCATCCAATGTGATACAACAGGGTGTGGGAAATGAAAGAGGGGAGAGACACAGGCTACGCTTGTGACTGCAGGAAAGACACAATTAAAATTTAGAGGAAGTGCCAATTGGATCTTCTAATTTCTGCTGCCTGCAATTACGCTGCGGTCTGTAGGCATCTGCAAAAAGCAAATAAAGACAGTTTGAGTTGATGTCTCAAAATGGGTTCGATCCCAAGGGTTCGATCTTGGTAATCAGCTATGTAGGGGGTGGTGGTGGATGGTGTAAATGCATTTTGTAAGAGCAATTTGAATGCAGGACTTGATGCATGGCGCTTAAGCTGTGGTAGTCATGGTGGGAACGTAACACTCGACCGCTAGGATGCATGGAACAGTGAGTGTCTTATATGCATCAAGACTGTCTAAGATAGATACATATTTATGGCTTTACAACACAGAGAATTGAACTCTGCACGTGTGTGCCATACATGACTATGCTCATTGTCTCATGATGGTTAGGGGTATTTGGACCACATGTCAGTATGCTCAGAGACCAACCATGTGCAGGGCAGTTAACACACGGGACCACACACCCCACCCAGAGACGCCAAACATCCCCAAATCTTCTACACTCTGCAATGCATTGGGCAGATTCACAGCATTAATTGTGATCCAGAGCTCAATGCTTCATAGACTTGATAAACATTTAAAAGGTTTGTCCTCCAAATAAAAAATCTCTCAGTATTGTGTAGTTTATGTTAATCTGGAGCAAGGTAGAAACCCACATTTACACAGTCGTCTGCATCTTAATGTAAGGTTTGCTCGGGACCATATGGCGAACGGCTGATGAGACAGTGATAGTCCCCAAATCAAAGATCCCCATGACACACCCCACCCAATGCGGAAGACAGGACTTATGGTCCATTTGGGGCCAGGGAGAGACCAGGCTATGCCCCATGTTTCCCTTACATCTGTCCCCTACAGATATTGGGGAGACCAGACTACGTTGATCAGCCCCACTGTTCTCTCTTCCCTTTTCCAGCCCAAGTTAACTAAAATCCCACAAATTCTCTCTCTCTCCCAACGCTCTATCCCAGCCTCCTAGAGGTCTTGGGGTCCACCACGGAGATCACCCCAATACGCTTCCATTTCTATACTTCACTCACGCCTGTGGTCTTGTGCTGGGTGGGTTCCTGAGACCTATCACATAGCCTTTCCCACCCTTTATCAGAATGTTGTGTCTTATTCTCAAAGCTGTGACCCCTCCTGAAGACGTTGTGACCTACTGAAATATCAAGGGTAGCAGGTCATCACTCTCCCAAATCTTCTTACTTAGGGCAGGTATCTATGAAAGAGAATGAAAATGGGGTTAAAATCATTGCTAATCGTTTCAATATTTCTAACAATGATATTAGAGAATTACTTTTCTAGAACCCATGTATCTAAGGCATAATTTAGCCAGAAGGAGAGAGACAGACACAGAATGACTGCATTTATCTGCATAACATAAATATATATGTACATATTATGATACCAATATCCAAGGTCAAGTGAAACATATATCAGGAGGTCTTGTCAAAGGTGGAAATTATCACAAACGTGTGGGAGTCAGAGGTTAGGTAAGACAGAAAATAGAACAGTGTGGTAACAATTGTCGAGGGTACTAATGCCAACCTAGAACTGAGCATTAAATAGAGGCAAAAAGATACACATGACAACCCTTTAATGTATTATCTGTAATCCATAGTCTGGAGGGGAAGGAAAAGAGAAAGAGAGAGAAACTGAAAGAAATAAAGAACCTGCCATGGAGCTGGGCTGGGGAAGGGGGAAGGAACTGGGGACGTTGGTGGTGGGAGATGGGCACTGGTGGTGGGATGAGTGCTGGAACACTGTATGACCAAAACCCTAATATGAACTTTTTAATTGTATATCTTTGTAATTGTAAAATTAAAAAATAAAAAATAAAAAAATTAAATTCTTTTTAAATTATTTTATGAATATGTTAATTCATTTAATTATTATGGTCCTTTCCAAATTTATGAGTTAATTTTAATGAAAAATAAAAATCACTGTATCACTGTATCATTGTCTTCCTGTAGGTTGTCGATTAGCTCGTACGGGCACCAGTAATATCTCCATACGTCCTGTCACATGCGAGATAGAGCCCAAAGGCATCTGCCTGCTCCAGGAACATAAAGAGCCTCAAACCATTCCATTAAGTCATGGGAATGAGGTCCATAATTGTTACTGGTATTTGGCATGTCAAATACCACACAGGTAGCTTGCCAGGCTCTGCTGTGCGGGTGGGATTCTCTTGTAGTCACGTCAAAATTCGAGCATTTATTGATGAACCAAGTGTCCAGTAAAACAGCCGTGAGAGCCGGCTTTTGTTCAGCTCTTTTGCTGGGTGGATAAAAAAAATATAAAACACCAAAACAATTGCTGTAAGAAGAAGATTTATTTAAAAAGATGTATTTGCCCACAGCTTGCTCATAGTGACATGATTTAATAATGATGAGTGTCTGATGACTTTTTTTTTTTTGCTTTTTAGGTCACATCTGTTCATGCTCAGGGGTTGCTCCTGGCTCTGCACTCAGGAATTACTCCTGGAGGTGCTCAGGGGGTCCTGGGGATACTGGAGATGGAACCCAGGTTGGTCACATGCAACTTCTACGCCTTCCCCTGCTCTGCTATATTCCATCCCTTGATGACCCTTTATATATCCAAGAATGCAGGCTGGGCACTCACCTTCTTTGATAATATACATGATATTCTCAACGGGGATACCGTTTTTCTCTACTAAGTGTTTGTATATTTTACGTTCTCTTCTGGACAGCTTATGATCAGGTCTTACTGCAATTTGTAGAAAACAAGGAAGAAAAGTTAATCCTTAGAAGCTTCCTAATAGTTAGAGGTGGGTTGCATCATTCCTACGGATTGTCAGTTTTCACCATTTTCCCCCACCTCTCTGTGCAGGGGAGGGTAAAGCTTGTCATCTCGGTCACTTTCAAGGCACTTGAAGTGTTGACCTTGGATTATTGTTATCGAAACAATGCCTTCACCTTATGAGCTGTCCAGTGGGGTTAACATTGTCACTGTTGGCAGAGGTAGGTCACCGAGAATGAGGTAAACACAGAACACACAAACACACAAGGACTGTCATCTTTAGGTCCAGCACACACACATACACACATACAAGGAATATCCAAGTTTTAGATCCAACACACACACAAGAAATAAGCAAGTTTTAGGTTCAATACATACACACAAATATCCAAGCTACACACACACACACAAGAAATATCCAAGCTTTAGATCCAACACACATACACGTGCATACAAGGAATAGCGAAGCTTTTAGTTGTCACACACACACACACACACACACACACACACAAGGAATAACCAAGTTTTAAGTCCAACCAAGATTTTAGGTCCACACACACACAAGGAATAGCCAAGCTTTAGACCCAATGCACATACACACACACGGCATGGCCAAGATTTAGATCAGCTACACACACACACGCAAACACACAACTAGTTCTCAACAGATGACCTGCTGTTGACAGACCTTGAGGAAGGTGAGGGATCACACACACACCTTATGGTGAGTGAGCACATCAGCATTGAGTTTTGGGAATCTCCACAGCTCCCAGATCACCCGTAACATAGCAAGACCTGAGAGCTTCTGACACTATTTCGGAGCAAGGTGCTTCACCCTCTAAGAGACTAACCAGTCTCCTTCCATGCCCAGCGTGGTGTGTTTCTGTAGCTGACAGTTGTCTATTACCCATTCGATTCTGTCCTGGGTGCCCTAGTACAAACTCTTCACCTAAACTATGTTACCTAGGGACAGACACATCCCATCCTTTGGGTTTCGTGAGGAGGATGCATGGATTTTTCTCAGTCAACACTAAGACATTAAAACCACTGGTCCTTGTTCTCCAGCCTGAAAATCAGATGCGACTCTCAAAGGGACCTTGAGAGAATGCGCTTGTTCTCTCGGTCCTTGAGCCTGTTCCTAAATTCTCAAGACCCCTCCTCCGTCCCAGTATTTGTGAATCTCAATCAAGGGATGAGAAGGAAATCTTGAAACGTTGCCCTAGCTTCCATCCCACAAGATCGAAAAAACGGCTCCACACTCTCTTTGTCAGTGTTTTCTTGCCATCTGTAGAAATTGTGGATTGAATACAAAAAGAAGAAATCCTTGACCAACGGCTCTTAGGGAACTATAGCGGAGAGAGATGGACTAAACTTTCTGGAAACAGAGCATTGAGATACATTCCCTGGCATCAGCCAACAAGCACATTCGGCTCAAACTCAACATACTACCCACTGGAATCCAATGAAGCGCTTATGGTTGACATGAATCAACCCATCATAACTCAGATTGTATCTCCTGAGCTCAAAACTTGGATAAGTGAGTGTAATCACTTCACTGTACGGTATGGGGATTGCACTCTGTGGCTGGATGAAAATACTCTCTTGATCTCCTGACACTCTCAGAAGATGTGGACCTCATTTATTTTTAATAATGCATGTATGTGTTCTTTTCTTAAAAAATTCTATGTATCACTTCACTTGATCACTTGAATCCTGTTATTCATCCAGGATGAATTCATCCATTTGCTGAGGAGGGTGGGTCTGCTCTAGCAAATCGAGCAAAACAAGGACCAGTGGTTTATAACTCCAGTCAGAGTGATGTAGGCTGGGGAGGGGTGCTGTATGACAGTGAACAGTTGCCATTAGACTGTCATCTTTGGCAATCAGGAATGAAGACCATATAAGACCCACTAGAACCATTACCGACTGGATCCCATGGGATGTCAAAGCATCACGTGGCCGCCCACCTACAAGATGGTCAGACTTCCTTGTCAAGACTCTGAAGGAACGGTTTGAGGCTCTTCATATTCCTGAATCAACCAGATGCCATTGGGCTACATTGGCACGTGATAGGATCCAATGGAAATGTTACTTGCGCCCGCTAGAGCAAATTGTTGAATAACGGGATTCAAGTGATCAAGTGAAGTGATAAGACCCACTAACCAACAATAGCTTGTCCCCTGGGATGAATCCAGAGCCACAGCAGAGCCTGGCAAGCTACCGGTGGTGTAGTTGATATGCCAAAAACAGTCACAATAGTGGACCTCATTCCCAACACATGGAGACATTAATGGCGCCCCTCAAGGAAATCAATAAACAACTGGGAGTCAAGAGACAAGTGTCAGCCCTGAGGAAGTTGGATCCGCCTTCTTCCGCCCAGCCCTTAGCCCCCCATCAATCCTCGATGACCCAGTGGAAGATTCCAGAGCATTCCAGCCCAAAAAAGATAAAAACCCTCTTTGGAAATCAGTAGGGGCTCGCTCTCTACCTTTGGAGCAACCGTGTTCTCCCTTGGGAGGGTTACTTTCTCTTTCCCTCCTCCTTCCCCCTCCAAAACCTCCATAATAAAACCTGTTTTACTTCACTGCTCCTGAAAATTCCTTTTCTGAGAGGAAGACAAGGACCCTGGAGGCAAGCCTGAGTAAGGCCTAGGACTCACTTTCCTTTCCTGCAAAGAGCAATTCCTCCGCTCCAGCCTGAGTCTGGGGCTCCTGAGAACTCTCGGGTGGTGGGGATCAGCTCCCGTGCCTAGAGACCAAGCCGACATCAGGTGTGGCTTGACGGCCACCTCGGGAGCTGGTGGGGACTCAGGCCCACGCCGTGCAGGGGCTCATCGAAGACTTTATCAATCCTGAGCCTGCCAGCGGGTCCCAGGCGGCAGAGGCGGCTGGGGGAGAAAGCGACCATCTCTCTCCCCCCTTCCCGCCTCACATATCTGTCACATGCAGGGACCAACTACATCAAGAGTAATTACGCACATACCAGCAACTTCAACGATTTTGGTGACAAGTCCATTTTCATCTATGTTCTGCACGCAGATCATCAGCACGTCATCATCCTTGAAGCAGAATTCGAAGTAATTATATCCTGAGACTGGAGAGAAAAAAATCAGCATCATGTTCCCTCATTTCTCTGCTGGCAAGACCATTCCCAGAGTCACAGCTGCCCATGTGACACTTTAATACTGTATCACTGTATCACTGTCTTCCCATTGTTCATCCATTTGCTCGAGTGGGCACTAGTAACATCTCCATTAGTCCTGTCACAAGCAAGTGCAACCCAAGGGCATCTACTTGCTCTAGGGACAGGAGGAGTCCAAAACCATTCTTCAGGTTATGGAACTGAGGTCCATAATAGTTACTAGTCTTTGGCATAAAGAGTAAATAAAACACTGTAGCTTGCCAGGCTTTACCGTGTAGGTGGTATAGTCTCAGTGAAAGAGCTGGCCACCGTGGGGTGGACTGACTGGGAGCTTCGGAACACCGCACCTATAAGGAAAACTCTGGAGACTGGGTCCTATAGCGGGTTTTATTAATGCGAGTATACTCGGGCCCATAGCTGCCCCAGTGGTCGTGGCTAGGCCCGAGCCTTCCAGGGGGATGTTTTTAATAGATAGTTCCCGCCGCTAAGAAAAGCCCGGATAACATCCATAATTAAAATATTATTCAGGTCTGCGAGGCGCCAACTTTGTACAAGTAACCATCTCCCACCAATCAGTTCATTCTTAATACTTCTTTCTATTTTGGTGCGGCTAGATACACTGGGATCTGGGTCGGCATGGCTATGTTACGTCAGGAATGCACCAGGCAATTCAGGCCAGATAGTGATTCTGGGCGGGGGTCTTATCCTCTAACAGGAATTTGTTCTGGGACTTTTGTAGATAACAAAGGTTACTTCAAGATGAAAAGGCACTCAGGCCTAAATTGGTAACTTCCTGAGTAGGCTGCCCTGGTTGGGGGGGGTTTCTGCCTTCTTTCATCAGTAGAAGGCTCTCAACCAGAGCATTTACTGATGAAACTTAAAGGGGGAAGATCAGGTTTTCTCCTGGATGGAGCTCTGAGAACTATGGAGTCTGGATGTTGAGAATGACTAACTGCATGATGTGTGGTTTGCTCTGGCTTCTTGCCAGGCTTACTGGTATCAGTTAAAACATGTCTATAACTGTTTACTATGTATAAATGTGAAAGTTATTAAGGAAAAGTTAAAAGCATTGTAAATGTTTTCAAGAATGAAAATATTGAGTCCTCAGGATGCTCAGACTCAGAGTTGGAAAGGAGAAAAGTATATTGGAAAGTGGAAGAGAAAGGAGCAGAAATCCCCCTGTAGATACCATTTAGTGTCAGACTGAGTCAACTGGGACTCTTTTTCGGGGGGTTTTAATAGAAAACCAGGTCTTTGTGTTACAGGAATGCAGGGAAGTTGCAGATCAGAGCTTGTTGTCTGGGGCCTTTATATGGAAATAGAGGCCCTTGCATTTGCTATGAGGGACACAGCAAGTAAGTGATCCTGGTCTAGCTTTGGCCTTAGCAATTTCCCTGTAGCTCAGCCTCCAAGTGAGTCTAAACCCTGCTGCAGAATTTTAGGATGGGCACTTCTTAACTATCAGAACAGGCCCAAAAAACCTCCAAAGGGAAGTATAATAAGGGGTGATTAAAGATGGGTTACCTGCACGGCAGAGCCTGGCAAGCTACTCGTGTTGTATTTGATATGCCAAATACCAGTAACAATTATAGACCTCATTCCGGAATGGATTGAGGGTCTTTATGTTCCTGGAGCAAGCAGGTGCCCTTGGGCTCTACTAGCATGAGACAGGACATATGGAGATGTTACTGGTGCCCGCTCGAGCTAATCGATGATGAACGGGAAGACAGTGATACAGTGAAAGATGGTTTAGCTCACAGCAGCTGAGGAGTCACATACCCAGACTTCCTCTTTCATCTGACCTTATTTTGTATGTGCTAAGACCAACTGTTTTCAAAATTTTACTTATTGATCGAATGACCATGTTGATGTAGGCAGGCAGACAGGGGGTCTCCGGGGCAATATCCTTTCACCCTAAGGCTGTCCAGATTCACCTGTTTGGAAACTGGAACCAAGACTTGATAAGACCCTCAGTAGACCCAAAGGAATCCGGATCAACCTGTCTCAGCCCAGCCCCCTAATCTGGTTACATTCCAGGACAGAGAACCAGCAGGAACAGAGGTCTAGAAAAGGAGATTTTCCAAGAAGACCACTCCCAAAGTCTACTCCCCTTGGCAATGGCCCTAGCAATGAACTTTAACCTAGGTTGACTCCCCTTTTGGGAGTCTCTTGGGAGAAATCTATAAAAGCCGTACTGACCAAAGGACAGCGCGCACATGCTGCATGGACACACATGCTGACTGAGACCACATGGCCGAGCACATGTGGAGCCAGAGCACGTGTGTTGCCAGCATCTCGCCTCTTGAGATGTGTCTCTCTCTCTCTCTCTCTCTCTCTCTCTCTCTCTCTCTTTCCCTCCTCCTTCCTAAAACCTTAATAAAACCTGTTTTACTTCACTGCTTGTCGACTCCTGAAAATTCTTTTTCTGCGAGGAAGACCTCTGAGAAAACCCTGGGTAAGGCCTAGGGCTGACTTGCCTTTTATCAGTCCTGAGCCTGCCCAGCGGGTCCCGGGTGGCAGAGCCGGCTGGGGAGAAAGCGACCATCTTTCTCCCCTTCCCGCCTCACACAAGCAACCCGTGAGGCCCACCTGCATCAATGTGATAGACCACTACAAGCGGGTCATAATGGGGTTTCAGGCATAGAGTGATCCAGCATCCATTGCTCTACCAGTGAGCATTTCCTACCGTCAATGTCCCCTGATTCCCCTCCCACCACCCCCTCTATGGTAGGCATTTTTCTTCTCTCTCTCCCTCTCTCTTCCTCTCTTGTTCTGATAGTTAAGAAGTGCCCATCCTAAAATTCTGCAGCAGGGTTTAGACTCATTTGGAGGCTGAGCTACAGGGAAATTGCTAAGGCCAAAGGCCAGACCAGGATCTGTTACTTACTGTGTCCCTCTCTATCTCTCTCCCTCTCTCTCTTCTCTCTCCTCTCTCTTCTCTCTTTCTCTCTCTCCTCTTTTCTCTCTCTCTCTCCTCTCTCTTTCTCTCTTTCTCTCCCTCTTTTCCCCATTTCTTCTCTCCCTCTCTCTCTCTCTTTTTGCCTTTTTGGGTCACACCCGGCAATGCCCGGGGCTACTCCTGGCTCTGCACTCAGGAATTACTCCTGGCGGTGCTTGGGGAACCATATGGGATGCCGGGATCGAACCCAGGCCGGCAGAGACCGGCCCGCAAGGCAAACGCCCTCCACCCACTGGGTTATCTCTCTGGCCCCCCTCTCTCTCTCTTTTACCCACTCTCCCTCTTTCTCTCCTTTCTTCCTCTCTATTTTCTCTCCCTTTTCTTTCTCTCCCTTTCTCTCCCCTCCCTCTTTTTCTCCCTTTCTACCTTTCTCCCTCTTTCTCTCCCCCCTCCTCTATCTCTAGTTTCGCACATCATGGCTTGCAATATTCACAAGTCGCTATCCTTTAAACTACTTTCAATACTCAGTTCTAGCCTAGCGTAACTGTTCCCAACTATTGTGGTCAAAGTGGACCCTTCTCCATCTCACTCACCATACACCCACACACAGATTCCAACCATAAACAAACCCCCCTGGCCCCTGTTTGCCCTGACCTTAGATAGTCTTCTCCTACTATTGTATTTTCTATTTGTTATGCCAAAACTAGTAACAATTATGGGCCTCGACCTGAAGAATGGTTTGAGGCTCTTCCTGTCCCTGGAGCAAGCAGATGCCCCTGGGTTACACTTCTGCTTGTGACAGGACTTATGGAGATGTTATTGGTGCCCACTCGAAAGCAAATCGACGAACAATGGGAAGACAGTGATACAGAGATCCCATAAACAAATACAGTCTTTCTATATCCGTCCTTCTCCTTCTGAGTCATTTCACAGTTAATCTTACTCTCCATGCAAGTGTTGATCTTATGTTCCATGAAAGATCAACTCTTTAACCCACCATCTAGGGGTCTACTACACTCCTCGTCATGTTTTAGAATCTGTGACATATGTTCCTGAGCGATGTAAGGTCACAAATTTTCCACCAGCAGAAAGCGGTCCCCATCTTCGAAATGCACTTAACCATGAATACATTTTGCCTCTCTGTTACGAGTTGGCAAATTATAGCTAAGCCCTTAACCATCATACCTGAGCTCTATGGTATATGTTGAATATGAAGATTCTCCTCATTTCACAAGACCTGTGTGTAAAAATCTCAAAAACTTGAAGAAGCTTTTGTATTGAAAGAAGGCAGAAACCCCTTTCCCAACCAGGGCAGGCCTACTCATGGAAAGTTACCAATTTAGGGCCTAAGTGTCCTTTTCATCTTAAAGTAACCTTTTTGCTATCTACAAAAGGCCCAGAACAAATTCCTGTTAGGGTTATTAGACCCCGGCCCAGAATCTACTATCTGGCCTGAATTGCCTGGATTGCATTCCTGCAAGTATGCATAGCTGTTGCTGACCCATAATCCCACGCGTATCTAGCCGCACCAAATATAGAAAGAAGTATTAAGAATGATCTAATTGGTGGGAAATGGTTACTTGGTGCAAAGTGATTGGCTGCCTGCACGCAGACCTTGATGTAATATTTTAAATCTATTGGATGGTTATGCGCGGGCTTTTCTGTAGCGGCGGGAACTATCTCTTAAAAAGATCCTCCCTGGAAGGGTTCGGGCTCTTAGCCACTGACCACTTGGGGGTCATGCTATGGGCCCAAGTATACTCGGCTATTAATAAAACCCTTGCTTTTGCATAGGACCCGGTCTCTCAGAGTTTTTCCTTGGTAGGTGCGGCGCCCGAGGCTCCCAGTCAGTCACCCCATCGGGTGGCCAACTCTTTCAGTATCTCCAGTCATTGCTCACAAAGAAATGTTCTTGAAAGGAAAAAATTTGACAACAAAATTCTAGGAATAGAACTTTTTCTTTTTTTTTCTTTTTGGGTCATACCCGCAATGCTCAGGGGTTCCTCCTGGCTCTGCACTCAGGAATTACTCCTGGCAGTGCCCAGGGGGACCCTATGGGATGCCGGAGATCTAACCCAGGTTAGTCGCCGAACAAGTCAAATGCCTTTCCCACTGTCCTATAGCTCTGGGCCCTGGGAATAGACTTGAGCTTAGCTGTGTGCAAGGCAAGAAACCTACATGTTGTACTATCTCTGTAGTATAGTATTATCGACCTTTAAAAGCTGTTACTGATTCCTTTTCATAAAGAACTGGGGAATATGGTATCCAAATCTCTTTGATGAGAAACATACAACTTTCCCTTCTCTTGACCTTGTGTGGAAAAGTAAATATTTGCAAACGATAAGCCTTTCCAAAGTTGCAGTTCTAATTAACCGCTGGGCTCGTTGAAGACTAGGGAAGTTGGACGAGTCTGGTCAAGGAGGACCAAGCTGATGTACCTGAATGCGGTTGTGTCTGATGACGCCGGCCAGTTCAGGAGATACTCAACGAACAGGACTTAGGCTTTGCACGCGAGACACCGTGGGTGTTGTGTGCAACAACCCAGATCCATCCCTGAGCACTTCAGGACATGGATTCCAACACCAGACAATCGCCACAAAATATACATACTTCACCCCCAATGCATGTACTCACAATCTGTGTAGTACAACTCGGAGTTGTTGGATCTTGTTCCCACTGCGGAGAAGTTCTGGCACGTGCCATTGTTCCTGAAAACCAAATCAAGAAAATGACTCGAGATTCCTTGTGCGGTCCCAAGCATGCTGTGGTTGATTTGTCAATCTTTACCTGAACTTCATATGTTGTTTAGATCACTTTAAAGTGATATTCTGATCACTTTAAATTGATATTCTGATTACTTTTAGTTGATATTTTGATCTTTTTAAATTGATATTTTGATCATTTTAAATTGATATTTTAGATATTTTAAATTGATATTTGATTATTTTAAATTGATATTGTTATCATTTATATTTATATTTTGATCATTTTACATTTCTATTTTGATCATTTTGCATTTCTATTTTGATCATTTTGCATTTCTATTTTGATCATTTTAAATTCATATTTTGATCATTTTACATTCATATTTTGATCATTTTATATTTATATTTAGATCATTTTACATTTATATTTTGATCATTTTACATTTATATTTTCATCATTTCAAATTCATATTTGATTATTTTAACAATTTTTGTCATTTTAAATCATTCAGTGTGGTGGTTTTTTCAAACCACCAATATTTACTTGAGTCGGCATGGTCAGGAGTTTTTTAATTTTCTTTTTTTCATTCTCATATTTTGTAAGTAAATAAATGATGTGTCATAAACATTGAACAGACGCTCTAGGGCACCATTAATTTATGAATGATGTCAATTATCATTTCTAAATCAAATGTAATGAACAGTTTCTAAACTACTCAGAATTTGTGAACTATTGAACAAATGATTACATGGCTTTGGGTTCCATGCTATTAGCCCTTCAAGAAAAGCTCTTTCCAGACTATATTCTTTATTTTGACACTGGGGATATGATGAAAACAGAGAATAATGCTCATCACATAATGTTCATCACACCATGATGAACCTTCATACGCCTCGTAGGTTGAGATTATGTGAGTGTAATCAGTGGAGAATTGACTCTCTGAAATTCATAATTTTTGCTCTCTGAAATTCTAAACGGGCTCTCTGAAACCCAATAAATAAATGGCATTTGAGTTCCAAGATGCAAATTCTTCCTAATTCAGACAGCTCACGCAGCCCTCCCAGGAGGGAAGGCCAAATTCCAGACCAGATAGTGTTGGTGTTCCTTCACGTGCAGGACAATGCCACTTACTTCATCCAAAAGGTCAGGGTGACCGAGCTACAATCTGCGTTGTCACAAGTGATGCTTCTGAGGAAACCTCTCAGGGGTCCATTTTCGGCCACTTTGTCTTCATGGTCGGCGGCTACAGCGTAGGTATTCCAAGCCCCGTGTTCTGGAAAGGAAACTCCCCTTTAGGAACGACAAGCCTATTTCAATCCTCTCGAAAATCCCTGCATGAAGCTTCCTTCTACCTCATTGCACATTAGAAAAGAGGACTAATTCCTCAGCGCAGAGCCAGGAGTAACCCCTGAGCATCGCTGGGTGTGACCCAAAAAGAAAAAAAACAACCATCTGCACAGTATTCCAACAAGCCAGACGACCCCCACTCCATGAGAACCTCCATTTTCCACATCTGGACTTCCCCCTCGTCAGAACTCCACCTAGCAGACCAGCCTAGCAGCCGCGTTGTAAATTTTGAGATGACTACAAGAGTATGCTACCCGCACGGCAGAGCCTGGCAAGCTACCCGTGTTGTATTTGACATGCCAAATACCAGTAACAATTATAGACCTCATTCCCATGACCTGATGGAATGGTTTTGAGGCTCTTTAGTTCCTGGAGCAAGCAGGTGCCCTTGGGCTCTACTTGCATGGAGATGTTACTGGTACCCGCCGAGCAAATCGATGATGAACGGAAGGCAGTGAAGGCAGTGGCAGTGAACATAAAATTGTATCTGACTGGGCAAAGTAGGGTCTCATGCCTGTTTTGTAGAATTGTAGATTCATGCTCAACTCTCAAGCATGCAATTGAGAAGGTCAAATAGTTTTAAAAAGTTTTAGTCACCTATCATCTGTGTATACAGATGTTGATAGATGAGGAAAACACCCATGATGTTGGCAATTCACCTTGGGTTCCATTTTTTAAAATCTATTTTATTTATTTTATTATACCACAGTGAGATTGACCACTACAAAGGTCTTCATGGTTGGGTTTCAGGCATAGTGTGATCCAGCACCCGTCCCTCCACCAGTGCCCATTTCTCAACACCAATGTCCCCTGATTCCCTCTCCCTACCCCAGCCTGCCTCTATGGCAAACACTTTGCCTCTTCTCACTCTCTCTTTTCTTATACATTGTGACTTCCAATACATTCGATGCCTAGCTCTAGCCTGGCATTACTATTTCCAGCAATTAAAAGCACCCTAAACCTTTCTCTGACTTACCAAACCTCTGACTCCCACATACTTGCCATAGATAGAAAGTGTCATGCTAACAACATTAGCCAGAGGAAAAGGACAGATCTTGAAAGAAGGCAGAAACCCACTTTCCGACCAGGGCAGGCCTACTCATGGAAAGTTACCAATTTAGGGCCTGAGTGTCCTTTTCATCTTGAAGTAACCTTTTTGTTATCTACAAAGGCCCAGAACAAATTCCTGTTAGAGGTTATTAGACCCCCGCCCAGAATCTACTATCTGGCCTGAATTGCCTGGATTGCATTCCTGCACTTAACATAGCCATTGCTGACTCATGATCCCCCATGTGTATCTAGCCGCACCAAATATAGAAAGATGTATTAAGAATGATCTGATTGGTGGGAGATGGTTTACTTGGTGCAAAGTGATTGGCTGCCTGCGTGCAGACCTGATATGGTATTTTAAATCTATTGGATGGTTATGCGTGGGCTTTTCTGTAGCGGCGGGAACTATCTCTTAAAAGATCCTCCCTGGAAGGGGGTCCGGGGCTCCGTAGCCACTGACCACTTGGGGGTCATGCTATGGGGCCCGCCATACTCAGCTTATTAATAAAACCCTTGCTTTTGCATAGGACCCGGTCTCTCAGAGTTTTCCTTGGTAGGTGCGGGCGCTCCGAGGCTCCCAGTCAGTCACCCCCATCGGGGTGGCCAACTCTTTCAATCTAAGCATGGGTTACTTTTTTGGGACTGTTGAAAGAATATAAAAAGAAAAGAAAAAAAGAAAGAATATAAAAGAATTTCCTTTCTTCCTGCTAGAAATGAATAATAAAGAGACAGATGAGATAGTTTCATTGCTATCAGATCTATAGACCAAAATACACATCAAGTGGCCCCCATGGGGCTAGAGAGATAGTACCGTGGGTACGGAGTTTGCCTTGTGCTCAGTTGACCTGGGTTCAATCCCTGGCACCCCAGAGAGCCCCGAGTTCCACCCACACTGAGCCCTTAGCTCAGAGCCAGGAGTCAGCCCTGAGCACTGCCAGTGTGGCCCACACACGCAGAAAAGTACAAAACACCATAGAGTGAGCAATACCGACAGACAGAGAGACAGATACACAGACAGACAGACAGACAGACAGACACACACACACTTTCCATAATTCATCTCATCCCTGCTACCTCATTTTCCAAGGTGGCACAAGCCACACCGATGAACAGAGCCAGGAGCAGGAATTTCATCTCGGCGATGTCTTGTCGCCCTTCTAGACAAGTGGAAGACGCCAGGATGAAGATGTCGGAACTTATGGGCCCCTTTTTATAGCACGGCTCAGCAAACATGACCCAGAACGGACCAATGGTTGCTCGTGATCAGACCTGGATTCTTACGTGTCTTGGAATATCCGGTTGGTTTTCAAAGCGCTTGCCAAGCAATAATGAGATTTGCTTAAGTTGGACTGGACATTTGACCTTTAGAATACAGACAAGAATCTATCCCAGTACAGAACAGGAGTGAAGGTGTTCAGCCAGTGACAATCACATTTTTCTTTATCTTGAGTTCCAGCTGGGCTGAACACTTCCAGACGGCATCCATAGCCTTACCTTGTATTCCAGGACTGAGATAGACCTAACTGCCTTTTCCAAAAACAAAACTAACTTGATGGAATTGATTCGGGCATCACTGCCTCCAATTGATGGGCTTCTCCAAGAAAATTATTTATATCTATTGATGTAGTCTTAAGGACTCGTTCAGGGTCGGGAAGATAAACATCTTTTATTACTAGTTTTGGCATGTTAATTACGCATTAGACAGCTTGCCAGGCTCTGCCGCTGGGCAGTATCCATACATATATATCATATATGCGTATATATATATATGCATATATGCATATACACATATATACATATAGCATATACATATATACACATATATACATATATACATATATACATATACATATGCACATATACACATATACACATATATACATATATATATACATATACATGTATACATACACACATATTCACATATACACAATACATACATATATATATACATATATACATACACACATATACACATATACACATAAATACATATATACATATATACATATACATATATATATATATACATATATAATATACATTCATAATATACACATATATACATATATAACATATATACATACCATATATACACTTATACACATATATACATATATACATATATACATACACACATATACCTATATACACATAAATACATATATACAATATACATGCATACATACATACATAATTATATACATAAGATATATATACAAGATATACTCATGTTTATATATAAATATATATACATATATTTATATATGTATATATAATTAATATATATATATATCTGGGAAAGGTGTCTTCAAGTCAGAAAAAGGAAATCTTCATCAGTGACTCTAGGTTACCTTCCAAAGCCATTCCATATGCTTTAACATACGCCTCAGAGACCTGGCCCTATGAAAGCAGGATGAGAATGTTATTCGGGTCTCCCAAAGAGGAATCCAAAGAGGCATACTTGGTATCTCATGCCTCACTCAAGTGAGATTGAACTGAGTTCCAACCTCCATCGCTGTTCCAGAGTCAGGGACGCTGTCCGTTTGCCAAGGCATCGAAAATCAGATGGGCTGGACATGTAATGCGTTTTGGAAACGACTGCTGGACTAGAGCTGTTACCGACTGGATCCCATGAACGTCCACAGATCACGTGGGCTGCCCACCTACAAGATGGTCAGACTTCTTTGTCAAGACCCTGAATGAACGTTTTGAGGCTCTTCGTGATTCCTGAATCAACCAGATGCCATTGGGCTACACTGGCACATGATAGGGTCAAATGGAAATGTTACTGGTGCCCTCTAGAGCAAATCAATGAATAGCGGGATGTCAAGTGATCAAGTGATCAAGTGATCTATTGATTGGAGAAATTTGAGTATCGAATCTAGGAAATGGCTGCACAAAACAAACAAAAATGTGCCACGGATCATGTTGATGCCTGTGTCCAAATTGATCTACATAACTCCATTTCAAAAATTCAATTCATTCATTCATTCGAAATGAATATTACGACATCACCCTCACTCACGGCTCAGTCTTGGTATTGAAATCTGTGTCCTTATGTTAGGAGATGTCATCTCAACTTGGTTTCACTGCTTGGTTTCAATGCAGCTTGCACACACTATGTTGTTATGAATTTGTTTATTCTTCCACATCAGATTTTACTGAGGTATCACTGTTTTCTGAAACTTTGATAGCATTCTATCTTTGAAACATTGCTACACAAAGATTCACTACTCTTCCTAGCTAAAATGCACAGGAAGAAACAGTCCAGCTTAAAGATAAAACTGGCTGGCAATGTTGACGTAACCCTCTATCTAAAATTACCAATCAGGACTAGACAAACTGACCAAAAAGAAGACTGTGAATAGATGCTCATGAACAACTCCCCACCGCCTCTACCAGAGTGGTTTCTTTGAGTGCAGAGCCAGGAGTAACCTCTGCAGCATTGCCAGGTGTGACCAAAAAAAGAAAAAAACAAAATTTATTTTTTAAAAAGAACGGATGCAAATAACAAAATGAAATTGAGACAAGGGGAGAGGGGAGCAAGTGTCAGAGCCCTCTGGGAGTGTCCAGGGGGCGTGTCTGAGCTGAGCAGCCTGCAGAGCTACAACCTGGCATTTTATGATTATAGATGTTAGTTCCCGCACGGCAGAGCCTGGCAAGCTACCCGTGTTTGATATGCCAAATACCGCAAACAATTATAGACCTCATTCCCATGACCTGATGGAATGGTTTGAGGCTCTTTATGTTCCTGGAGCGAGCAGGTGCCCTTGGCTCTACTAGCAGAGACAGGTCATATGGAGATGTTACTGGTGCCCGCCGAAAGCAACTCGATGATGAACGGGAAGACAGTGATACAGAGACAGTGGAAACAACTTCCCATATCTCAGCTTCACTATTTTGAACATTTTTTCACTCTTGCTCTTCTGAGGCTCTCGCTTTGTCATAGATGAGTAGAAAGGCTTACACTACATCATGTCTTCTTTTCTTTAATTTAATCTTATTTCTTTTTCCATTTTTTATTTTACCATCATGATATATACAGGAATGGTTTGAGGCTGTTTGGGTTCCTAGCGTAGATGCCCTGGGGCTACACTAGCACGAGATAGGATGTATGGAGATGCCATTGGGACCCGTCTGAGCAAATCAATGAACAATGGTAAGACAAGGGCTACAAGTGAAGTGATATATTCAGTTGCTGTTAGTTGATGTTTGCTTCGGGTATAGAGCGCCCCAGCATTGCCTCTCCACCAGTGCCCATTTCCCACCACCAATGTCCCTGATTCCCTCCCCCTACCCCAACCTGTTGCTATGGTAGACTCTCTTTCTCTCTCTCTCTCTCTCTCTCTCTCTCTCTTCCTTCTATATACACTGTGGTTTACAGTGCATACATTTAAGTTAGAATGACTGCATTTATTTGCTTTGATATAAAAATAAAAAATAAGATCCGTGGACAGAGCCAGGAATAGTGCTGAGCACTGCCAGGGTGACCTTTATTTCTTTCTTTCTTTATTTTTTAATTAGTGCTCTGGGCGCACATGCTGCCTGAGCCCACGTGGCTGAGTACTGGGGAGCAGTGTGTTGCCGGCATCTCCCCTTCTTGAGATGTGTACTCTCTCTCTCTCTCTCTCTCTCTCTCTCTCTTTCCTTCTTTCTTCCTTTCCTAAAACCTCCTGAATAAAACCTGCTTTACTACACTGCTCAACTCCTGAAAATTTTTTTTTCTGCGGTGGAAGACAGAAACCCTGGTATAAGGCCTAAGACTGACTTTCCCATCCTGCAAAGAGCATTCCCGGCTCCAGCCTGAGTCCGGGGCTCCCGAACCTCGGGTGGTTGGGATCAAACTCCCATGCCTTGAGAGACAGCTTACATTAGGTGTGTTGATGGCCACCGGCTGGGGGCTCAGGCTCCACGCCATGCAGGGGCTCATCGCAGACTCTATCAGTCCTAAGCCTGCCCAGCAGGTCCCGGCTCGAGATTAGAGGTGACTACAAGAGTATCCCACCCATACGGCAGGCCTGGTAAGCTACCCGTGCACATATTTGATATGCCAAATACCAGCAACACTAACAGACCTATTCCTTTGACCTGAAGGAATGATTTGAGGCTCTTTCTGTTCCTGGAGCGAGCAGATGCCCTTGGGCTACACTCAGCATGTGACAGGATGTATGGAGATGCTACTGGTGCCTGCGAGCACATGGATGAATAACAGGAAGACAAGTGATACAAGTGATAAGAAAATAGTATGCTACCAATATCCAAGGCCAGTCAAAGCACAAGCTCAGGAGGTCTTGTTAGTGGTGGAATCTTCCGCAAATGTGTGGAAAGTCAGAGGTTAGGTAAAAAAGGACCAGTGAGCTAATACTTTTTTTAGCGATAGCACCAGCTTAGAAGTGAGCACTGAATGTACATCATGTTTTCATGGCGTATATCATCCTGGTTTAAGATTGTCCATAACTGTGCCCACCTGCTACCGCATGACTGATAACTGATTTTTTCCTTTTGTTGTCTAGAGAATGCTTTTACATCCTCAGTGCTCTATGTTTCTTTTTTGGAAACCCATTTGTATGTCTGTGTTTTCTGCAGAGATCGGTCTTTGATCTGTTTTTCTTTATCTAGCTTTTTTTATTTGTTTTACACAGCATCTTTAAGCATCTGAGCTGCTTTGGAACAGAAGCTGACCAACAC
>JAJIBD010033528.1:0-13754 GCA_021461705.1 Cryptotis parvus | reverse complement strand
CCCAAGTGGTCAGTGGCTAAGAGCCGAGATTCCCTTCCAGGGAGGATGTTTTATAGATAGTTCGCCGCTACAGAAAAGCCCATGTACAAACATCCAATATTAGATTTAAAATATAATAATCAAGGTACCAGCTGCAGCAGCCAAATCACTTTGTACCAAGTAACCATCTCCCACCAATCAGTTCATTCTAATACTTCTTTCTATATTTGTGCGGCTAGATACACATACGGGATCATGGGTCGGCAATGGCTATGTATAGCGTGCAGGAATGCAAATCCAGGCCGATAGTAGATTCTGGGGGGGTCTTATAACCTCTAACAGGAATTTGTTGTTCTGGGACTTTGTAGATAACAAAAAGGTTACTTCAAGATGAAAAGGACATCAGGCCCCTAAATTGGTAACTTTCATGGGAGGCCTGCCCTGGTTGGGAGAGGGGTTTTCTGCCTTCTTTCATCAGTAGGGCTCTCAACCAGAGCATTTACTGTTGAGATTAAAGGGGAAGATCAGGTTTTTCCTGATTGGAGCTCTGAGAACAGTGGAGTCTGGATGTTGAGAATGACTAACTGCATGATGTGTGGTTTGTCTGGCTTCTTGCCAGGCTTACTGGTATCAGTTAAAACATGTCTATAACTGTTTACTATGTAAATGTGAAAGCTATTTAAGGAAAAGTTAAAAGCATTTTGTAAATGTTTTCAAGAGAAAATATTGAGTCCGAAGATGCTCAGACTCTCAGAGTTGGAAAGGAGAAAGTATATTGGAAAGTGGAAGAGAAATGAGCAGAAATCCCCCTGTAGATACCATTTAGTGTCAGACTGAGTCAACTGGGACTCTTTTCGGGTTTTATAGAAAACCAGGTCTTTGTGTTACAGGAATGCAGGGATTGCAGATCAGAGCTTGTTGTCTGGGGCCTTTTGTATGGAAATAGAGGCCCTTGCATTTTGCTATAGGGACACAGCAAGGAAGGATCCTGGTCTAGCTTTGTGCCCTTAAATTTCCTGTAGCTCAGCCCCAAGTGAGTCTAAACCCTGCTGCAGAATTTTAGATGGGCACTTAATTAACTGTGTGAACAGGCCCAAAAACTCCAAGGGTATAATATGGGTGATTAAAGATGGGTTACCTGCACGGCAGAGCCTGGCAAGCTATCAGGTTGTATTTGATAGGCCAAATACCAGTAACAATTATAGACCTCATTCGGAATGGATTGAGGTCTTTTGTTCTGACAGCTAGGTGCCCTTGGCTCTAGCATGAGACAGGACATATGGAGATGTTACTGGTAAGTCCCTTCGAAGCAATCATAAGAAGGAAGACAGTGATACAGTGAAAGATGGTTGGCTACAGCAGCTTTGAGAGTCACATAATTGATTCTTCACTCATCTGACCTTGTATTTTATGTGCTAAGACCAACTGTTTTCAAATTTTTTCTTATTGTTCGAGCCACCATGTTGATGTAGGCAGGCAGACAGGGGTCTCGGGGCAATATCCTTTTTACCCTGGGCGCTGTCCAGATTCACCTGTTTGGAAACTGGAAACAACGATAAGACCCTCAGTAGACCCAAAGGAATCCGGATCAACCAGTCTCAGCCCAGCCCCTAATCTGGTTACATTCCAGGACAGAGAACCAGCAGGAAACAGAGGTCTGGAAGGAGATTTTTTCCAAGAAGACCACTCCCAAAGTTCAACTCCCAAGGCAAATGCACCTAGCAATGAACTTTAACCTAGGTTGACTCCTTTGGGAGTCTCTTGGGAGAAATCTATAAAACCGTACTACCAAAGACAGCGCGGACCTGCCATAGACGCCACATGCTGACTGAGACCACATGGCCGAGGGCACATGTGGAGCCAGAGCACGTGTGTTGCTAGCATCTCGCCTCTTGAGATGTTAATCTCTCTCTCTCTCTCTCTCTCTCTCTCTCTCTCTCTCTCTTTCCCTCCTCCTTCCTAAAACCTTAATAAAACCTGCTTTTACTTCACTGCTTGTCGACTCCTGAATTCTTTTTTCTGCGAGGAAGACCTCTGAGAAAACCCTAGTAAGGCCTAGGGCTGCCTTGTTATCAGTCCTAGAGCTCCTTAGAAGCGGGTCCCGGGCGGTGAAAGGGCTGGGAGAAAAGCCTCCATCTTCTTGCTCCCTTCCCGCGTCGAGGGGCCCACTAGCATCAATGTATAGATACTACAAGCGGGGTCATAATGGGGTTTCAGGCATAGAGTGATCCAGCATCCATTGCTCTACAGTGAGCATTTCCTAAATCAATGTCCCCTGATTCCTCCCACCACCCCCTCTATGGTAGGCATTTTTTCTTCTCTCTCTCCTCTCTGCCTCTCTGTTCTGATAGTTAGTGCCCATCCTCAAAATTCTGCAGCAGGGTTTAGACTCATTTGAGGCTGAGCTACAGGAAATTGCTAAGGCCAAAGGCCAGACCAGGATCTGTTACTTACTGTGTCCTGACCTATCCTCTCTCCCTCTCTCTCTTCTCTCTCTCCCTCTCTCTTCTCTCTTTCTCTCTCTCTCCCTCTTTTCTCTGTCTCTCTCTCCCTCTCTTCTCTCTTTCTCTCCCTCTTTTTCCCATTTCTTCTCTCCCTCTCTCTCTCTCTGCTTTTTGCCTTTATTTTGGGTCACCCGGCAATGCTCGGGGGCTACTCAGCTCTGCACTCAGGAATTACTCCTGGCGGTGCTTGGGGAAACCATATGGGATGCCTGTGATCGAATCAGGCCGGCAGAGACCGGCGCTGCAAGGCAAACGCCTACCCACTGGGTTATCTCTCTGGCCCCCTCTCTACTCTTTTACCCTCTCCCTCTTTCTCCTTTTTCTTCCTCTCTCTGTTCTCTCCTTTCTTTCTCTCCTTTCTCTCCCCCTCCCTCTTTCTCCCTTTCTACTCCTCCCTCTTTCTCTCTCCCCCTCCTCTATCTCTTAGTTTGCTCTCGTCATGTATTTCTGCAATATTCAAGTCATACTTTAAACTACTTTCAATACTCAGTTCTAGCCTAGCCGTAACTGTTCCTAACTATTGTGGTCAAAGTGGACCCTTCTCTCCATCTCACTCACCATACACCCACACACAGATTCCAACCATAAACAAACCCCTGGCCCCTGTTTGCCCTGACCTTAGATAGTCTTCTCCTACTATTGTATTTTCTATTTGTTATGCCAAAACTAGAAATAACAATTATGGGGCCTCGACCTGAAGAATGGTTTGAGGCTCTTCCAATCCCTGGAGCAAGCAGATGCCTAGAGTTACACCCTTTGTGACCAGGACTTCGGAGATGTTATGCTTACTCGAGCAAATCGACGAACAATGGGCAACAGTGATACAGAGATCCCATAAACAAATACAGTCTTTCTATATCCGCTCCTTCTCCTTCTGGGGTCATTTCACAGTTAATCTTACTCTCATGCAAGTGTTGATCTTATGTTCCATGAAAGATCAAATCTTTAACCCACCATCTAGGGTCTACTACACTCCTTTAATCTAAGTTTTGGAATCTGTGACATATGTTCCTGAGCCGACGTAAGGTCACAAATTTTCCACCACAGCAGAAAGCTGCCCCATCTTCAGAATGCACTTAGCCATGAATACAATTTGGCTCTCTCATTGTTGTAGAATTATAAACTAGGCCCAACCATCATACCTGAGCTCTATGGTATATGTTGAATATGAAGATTCTCCTCATTTCACAAGACCTGTGTGTAAAAATCTCAAAAAACTTGAAAGAAGCTTTTGTATTGAAAGAAGGCAGAAACCCCCTTTCCCAACCAGGGCAGGCCTACTCATGGAAAGTTACCAATTTAGGGCCCTAAGTGTCCTTTTCATCTTAAAGTAACCTTTTTGCTATCTACAAAAGGCCCAGAACAAATTCCTGTTAGAGGTTATTAGACCCCCCCGGCCCAGAATCTACTATCTGGCCTGAATTGCCTGGATTGCATTCCTGCAAGTATGCATAGCTGTTGCTGACCCATAATCCCACGCGTATCTAGCCGCACCAAATATAGAAAGAAGTAATAAGAATGATCTAATTGGTGGGAAATGGTTACTTGGTGCAAAGTGATTGGCTGCCTGCCGCAGAGACCTTGATGTAATATTTTAAATCTATTGGATGGTTATGCGCTGGGCTTTTGTAGCGGCGGGAACTATCTCTTAAAAGATCCTCCCTGGAAGGGTTCGCTCTAGCCACTGACCACTTGGGGTCAGCTATGGCCCAAGTATACTAAATATTAATAAAACCCTTGCTTTTGCATAGGACCCGGTCTCTCAGAGTTTTCCTTGGTAGGTGCGGCGCCCGAGGCTCCCCAGTCAGTCACCCCATCGGGTGGCCAACTCTTTCAGTATCTCCAGTCATTGCTCACAAAAATGTTCTTGAAAGGAAAAATTTGACAACAAAATTCTAGGAATAGAACTTTTTTTTTTTCTTTTCGGGGTCATACCGGCAATGCTCAGGGGTTCCTCCTGGCTCTGCACTCAGGAATTACTCTGGCAGTGCCCAGGGGACCCTATGGGATGCCGGAGATCTAACCTAGGTTAGTCGGCAAACAAGTCAAATGCCTTTCCCACTGTCCTATAGCTCTGGGGCCTGGGAATAGACTTGCTTTAGCTGTGTGCAAGGCAAGAAACCTACATGTTGTACTATCTCTGTAGTATAGTATTATCGACCTTTAAAAAGCTGTTACTGATTCCTTTTCATAAAGAACTGGGAATATGGTATCCAAATCTCTTTTGATGAGAAACATACAACTTTCCCTTCTCTTGACCTTGTGAAAGTAAATATTTGCAAACGATAAGCCTTTTCCAAGTTGCAGTTCTAATTAACCGCTGGGCTTATTGAAGTAGGGAAGTTGTCGAGTCTGGTCAAGGAGGATTAGCTGATGTACCTGAATGCGGTTGTGTCTGATGACGCTCGGGTTCAGGAGATACTCAACGGAACAGACTTAGGCTTTACACGCGAGACACCGTGGTGTTGTGTGCAACAACCCAGATCCATCCCTGAGCACTTCAGGACATGGATTCCAACACCAGACAATCGCCACAAAATATACATACTTCACCCCCAATGCATGTACTCACAATCTGTGTAGTACAACTCGGAGTTGTTGGATCTTGTTCCCACTGCGGAGAAGTTCTGGCACGTGCATTGTTCCTGAAAACCAAATCAAGAAAATGACTCGAGATTCCTTGTGCGGTCCCAAGCATGCTGTGGTTGATTTGTCAATCTTTACCTGAACTTCATATGTTGTTTAGATCACTTTAAAGTGATATTCTGATCACTTAAATTGATATTCTGATTACTTTTAGTTGATATTTTGATCTTTTTTTAAATTGATATTTTGATCATTTTAAATTGATATTTTGGATATTTTAAATTGATATTTGATTATTTTAAATTGATATTGTTATCATTTATATTTATATTTTGATCATTTTACATTTCTATTTTGATCATTTTACATTTCTATTTTGATCATTTTACATTTCTATTTTGATCATTTTAAATTCATATTTTGATCATTTTACATTCATATTTTGATCATTTTATATTTATATTTAGATCATTTTACATTTATATTTTGATCATTTTACATTTATATTTTCATCATTTTAAATTCATATTTGATTATTTTACCAATTTTGTCATTTTAAATCATTCAGTGTGGTGGTTTTTGAAAACCACCAATATTTACTTGAGTCGGCATGGTCAGGAGTTTTTTAATTTTCTTTTTTTTTCATTCTCATATTTTGTAAGTAAATAAATGATGTCATAAACATTGAACAGACGCTCTAGGGCACCATTAATTTATGAATGATGTCAATTATCATTTCTAAATCAAATGTAATGAACAGTTTCTAAACTACTCAGAATTTGTGAACTATTGGAACAAATGATTACATGGCTTTGGGTTCCATGCTATTAGCCCTTCAAGAAAAGCTCTTTCCAGACTATATTCTTTATTTTGACACTGGGGATACTGATGAAAACAGAGAATAATGCTCATCACATAATGTTCATCACACCATGATGAACCTTCACGCCTCTGTAGGTTGAGATTATGTGAGTGTAATCAGTGGAGAATTGACTCTCTGAAATTCATAATTTTGCTCTCTGAGAATTCTAAACGGGCTCTCTGAAACCCAATAAATAAATGGCATTTGAGTTCCAAGATGCAAATTTTCCTAATTCAGACAGCTCACGCAGCCCTCCCAGGAGGGAAGGCCAAATTCCAGACCAGATAGTGTTGGTGTTCCTTCACGTGCAGGACAATGCCACTTACTTCATCCAAAAGGTCAGGGGTGACCGAGCTACAATCTGCGTTGTCACAAGTGATGCTTCTGAGGAAACCTCAGGGGTCCATTTTCGAACCACTTTGTCTTCATGGTCGGCGGCTACAGCGTAGGTATTCCAAGCCCCCGTGTTCTGGAAAGGAAACTCCCCTTTAGGAACGACAAGCCTATTTCAATCCTCTCGCAAAATCCCTGCATGAAGCTTCCTTCTACCTCATTGCACATTAGAAAAGAGGACTAATTCCTCAGCGCAGAGCCAGGAGTAACCCCTGAGCATCGCTGGTGTGACCCAAAAAAAAAAAAACAACCATCTGCACAGTATTCCAACAAGCCAGACGACCCCCACTCCATGAGAACCTCCATTTTCCACATCTGGACTTCCCCTCGTCAGAACTCCACCCAGCAGACCAGCCTAGCCGCCGTTGTAAATTTTGAGATGACTACAAGAGTATGCTACCCGCACGGGGTAGAGCCTGGCAAGCTACCCGTGTTGTATTTGACATGCCAAATACCAGTAACAATTATAGACCTCATTCCCATGACCTGATGGAATGGTTTTGAGGCTCTTTAAGTTCCTGGAGCAAGCAGGTGCCCTTGGGCTCTACTTGCATGGAGATGTTACTGGTACCGCTCGAAAGCAAATCGATGATGAACGGAAGGCAGTGAAGGCAGTGGCAGTGAACATAAAATTGTATCTGACTGGTCGAGTAGGGTCTCATGCCTGTTTTGTAGATTCATGCTCAACTCTCAAGCATGCAATTGAGAAGGTCAAATAGTTTTAAAAAAGTTTTAGTCACCTATCATCTGTGTATACAGATGTTGATAGATGAGGAAAACACCCATGATGTTGGCAATTCACCTTGGGTTCCATTTTTTAAAATCTATTTTATTTATTTTATTATACCACAGTGAGATTGACCACTACAAAGGTCTTCATGGTTGGGTTTCAGGTATAGTGTGATCCAGCACCCGTCCCTCCACCAGTGCCCATTTCTCAACACCAATGTCCCTGATTCCCTCTCCCTACCCCAGCCTGCCTCTATGGCAAACACTTTGCCTCTTCTCACTCTCCTTTTCTTATACATTGTGACTTCCAATACATCTCGATGCCTAGCTCTAGCCTGGCATTACTATTTCCAGCAATTAAAAGCACCTAAACCTTTCTCTGACTTACCAAACCTCTGACTCCACATACTTGCCATAGATAGAAAGTGTCATGCTAAGCAACATTAGCCAGAGGAAAAGGACAGATCTTGAAAGAAGGCAGAAACCCCCCCACTTTCCCGACCAGGGCAGGCCTACTCATGGAAAGTTACCAATTTAGGGCCTGAGTGTCCTTTTCATCTTGAAGTAACCTTTTTTGTTATCTACAAAAGGCCCAGAACAAATTCCTGTTAGAGGTTATTAGACCCCCGCCCAGAATCTACTATCTGGCCTGAATTGCCTGGATTGCATTCCTGCACTTAAGCATAGCCATTGCTGACTCATGATCCCCCCATGTGTATCTAGCCGCACCAAATATAGAAAGATGTATTAAGAATGATCTGATTGGTGGGAGATGGTTACTTGGTGCAAAGTGATTGGCTGCCTGCGTGCAGACCTTGATATGGTATTTTAAATCTATTGGATGGTTATGCGCGGGGCTTTTCTGTGAGGCGGAACTATCTCTTAAAAAGATCCTCCCTGAAGGGTTCGGGGCTCGTAGCCACTGACCACTTGGGGTCATGCTATGGGCCCGAGTATACTCGGCTTATTAATAAAACCCTTGCTTTTGCATAGGACCCGGTCTCTCAGAGTTTTCTTGGTAGGTGCGCGCGCTCCGAGGCTCCCAGTCAGTCACCCCATCGGGTGGCCAACTCTTTCAATCTAAGCATGGGGTTACTTTTTGGGACTGTTGAAAGAATATAAAAAGAAAAGAAAAAAAAAGAATATAAAAGAATTTCCTTTCTTCCTGCTAGAAATGAATAATAAAGAGACAGATGAGATAGTTTCATTGCTATCAGATCTATAGACCAAAATACACATCAAGTGGCCCCCCATGGGGCTAGAGATAGTACCGTGGAGTGCGGAGTTTGCCTTGTGCTCAGTTGACCTGGGTTCAATCCCTGGCACCCCAGAGAGCCCCGAGTTCCACCCACACTGAGCCCTTAGCTCAGAGCCAGGAGTCAGCCCTGAGCACTGCCAGTGTGGCCCATACACGCAGAAAAGTACAAAACACCATAGAGTGAGCAATACCGACAGACAGAGAGACAGATACACAGACAGACAGACAGACAGACACACACACACTTTCCACAATTCCATCTCAATCCCTGCTACCTCATTTTCCAAGGTGGCACAAGCCACACCGATGAACAGAGCCAGGAGCAGGAATTTCATCTCGGCGATGTCTTGTGGCCCTTCTAGACAAGTGGAAGAGCGCGGGATGAAGATGTCGGAACTTATGGGCCCTTTTATAGCACGGCTCAGCAAACATGACCCAGAACGGACCAATGGTTGCTCGTGATCAGACCTGGATTCTTACGTGTCTTGGAATATCCGTTGGTTTTCAAAGCGTTTGCCAAGCAATAATGAGATTTGCTTAAGTTGGACTGGACATTTGACCTTTAGAATACAGACAAGAATCTATCCAGTACAGAACAGGAGTGAAGGTGTTCAGCCAGTGACAATCACATTTTTCTTTATCTTGAGTTCCAGCTGGGCTGAACACTTCCAGACGGCATCCATAGCCTTACCTTGTATTCCAGGACTGAGATGGGACCTAACTGCCTTTCCAAAAACAAAAACTAACTTGATGGAATTGATTCGGGCATCACTGCCTCAATTGATGGGCTTCTCCAAGAAAATTATTTATATCTATTGATGTAGTCTTAAGGACTCGTTCAGGGTCGGGAAGATAAACATCTTTTATTACTAGTTTTGGCATGTTAATTACGCATTAGACAGCTTGCCAGGCTCTGCCGCCTGGGCAGTATCCATACATATATACATATGCATATACATATATGCGTATATACATATATGCATATACACATATATACATATAGCATATACACATATACACATATATACATATATACATATATACATATACACACATATACACATATACACATATACACATATACACATATATACATATATACATATATACATGTATACATACACATATTCACATATACACATATATACACATATACATATATACATATATACATACACACATATACATATACACATAAATACATATATACATATATACATATACACATATATATATATACATATATATATATACATTCACATATATACACATATATACATATATACATATATACATACACACATATACTTATACACATATATACATATATACATATACATACATACATATACACATATACATTATAAATACATATATACATATATACATGCATACATACATACATAAGTATATACATAAGTATATATATACGTATATACTTTGTTTATATATATAAATATATATACATATATTTATATATGTATATATAATTAATATATATATATCTGGGAAAGGTGTCTTCAAGTCAGAAAGGAAATCTTCATCAGTGACTCTAAGTTACCTTCCAAAGCCATTCCATATGCTTTAACATACGCCTCAGAGACCTGGGCCCTATGAAAGCAGGATGAGAATGCTATTCGGGTCTCCCAAAGAGGAATCCAAAGAGGCATACTTGGTATCTCATGCCTCACTCAAGTGAGAGTTGGAATCCGGAGTTCCAACCTCCATCGCTGTTCCAGAGTCAGGGACGCTGTCTCGTTTGCCATGGCATCGAAAATCAGATGGGCTGGACATGTAATGCGTTTTGGAAACGACTGCTGGACTAGAGCTGTTACCGACTGGATCCCATGAACGTCCACAGATCACGTGGCTGCCCACCTACAAGATGGTCAGACTTCTTTGTCAAGACCCTGAATGAATGGTTTGAGGCTCTTCGTATTCCTGAATCAACCAGATGCCATTGGGCTACACTGGCACATGATAGGGTCAAATGGAAATGTTACTGGTGCCCTCTAGAGCAAATCAATGAATAGCGGGATGTCAAGTGATCAAGTGATCAAGTGATCTATTGATGGAGAAATTTAAGTATCGAATCTAGGAAATGGTTGCACAAAACAAAACAAAAATGTGCCACGTATCATGTTGATGCCTGTGTCCAAATTGATCTACATAACTCCATTTCAAAAATTCAATTCATTCATTCATTCAAAATGAATATTACGACATCACCCTCACTCACGGCTCAGTCTTGGTATTGAAATCTGTGTCCTTATGTTAGGAGATGTTTCATCTCAACTTGATTTCACTGCTTGGTTTCAATGCAGCTTTGCACACACTATGTTGTTATGAATTTGTTTATTCTTCCACATCAGATTTTACTGAGGTATCACTGTTTTCAGAAACTTTGATAGCATTCTATCTTTGAAACATTGCTACACAAAGATCCACTACTCTTCCTAGCTAAACTGCACAGGAAGAAACAGTCCAGCTTAAAGATACAACTGGCTGGCAATGTTGACGTAACCCTCTATCTAAAATTGCCAATCAGGACTAGACAAACTGACCAAAAAGAAGACTGTGAATAGATGCTCATGAACAACTCCCACCGCCTCTACCAGGAGTGGTTTCTGAGTGCAGAGCCAGGAGTAACCTCTGCAAGCATTGCCAGGTGTGACCCAAAAAAAAAAAAACAAAATTTATTTTTAAAAAAGAACGGATGCAAATAACAAAATGAAATTGAGACAAGGAGAGAGGGAGCAAGTGTCAGAGCCCCTGGGAGTGTCCAGGGGGCGTGTCTGAGCTGAGCAGCCTGCAGAGCTACAACCTGGCATTTTATGATTATAGATGTTAGGTCCCGCACGGCAGAGCCTGGCAAGCTACCCGTGTCGTATTTGATATGCCAAATACCGGTAACAATTATAGACCTCATTCCCATGACCTGATGGAATGGTTTGAGGCTCTTTATGTTCCTGGAGCGAGCAGGTGCCCTTGGCTCTACTAGCATGAGACAGGACATATGGAGATGTTACTGGTGCCGCGCCGAGCAAATCGATGATGAACGGGAAGACAGTGATACAGAGACAGTGAAACAATTTCCCCATATCTCAGCTTCACTATTTTGAACATTTTTTCACTCTTTGCTCTTCTGAGGCTCTCGCTTTGTCATAGATGAGTAGAAAGGCTTACACTACATCACAGTCTTCTTTTCTTTAATTTAATCTTATTTCTTTTCCATTTTTTATTTTACCATCATGATATATACAGGAATGGTTTGAGGCTGTTTGTGTTCCTGGAGCGAGCAGATGCCCTTAGGCTACACTAGCACGAGACAGGATGTATGGAGATGTTACTGGGACCCGCTCGAGCAAATCAATGAACAATGGGAAGACAAGTGATACAAGTGAAGTGATATATTCAGTTGCTAAGTTGTTGATGTTTGGGTTTCGGGTATACAGTGTCCCAGCACCGTCCCTCTCCACCAGTGCCCATTTCCCACCACCAATGTCCCCTGATTCCCTCCCCCCTACCCCAACCTGCTGCTATGGCAGACTCTCTCTTTCTCTCTCTCTCTCTCTCTCTCTCTCTCTCTCTCTCTTCCTTCTATTATACACTGTGGTTTGCAGTGCATACATTTACGGTTAGAATGACTGCATTTATTTGCCGGATATAAAAAAATAAGAAATAAGATCCGTGAGCACAGAGCCAGGAATAGTGCTGAGCACTGCCAGGTGTGACCTTTATTTCTTTCTTTCTTTATTTTTAATTAGTGCTCCTGGGCGCACATGCTGCCTGAGCCCACGTGGCTGAGCACTGTGGTGCCCGAGCAGTGTGTCGCCAGCATCTCCCTCTTGAGATGTGTACTCTCTCTCTCTCTCTCTCTCTCTCTCTCTCTCTCTCTCTCTTTCCCTCTTTCTTCCCTTTCCTAAAACCTCCTTAATAAAACCTGCTTTACTACACTGCTCGTCAACTCCTGAAAATTCTTTTTCTGCGAGGAAGACAGAAACCCTGGTAAGGCCTAAGACTGACTTTCCCATCCTGCAAAGAGCAATTCCTCGCTCCAGCCTGAGTCCGGGGCTCCCGAGTAACCTCGGGTGGTTGGGGATCAACTCCCATGCCTAGAGACCAAGCGGACATCAGGTGTGTCTTGATGGCCACCTCGGGCTGGTGGGGCTCATGCCCACGCCATGCAGGGCTCATCGCAGACTTTATCAGTCCTAAGCCTGCCCAGCAGGTCCCGGCTCGAGATTAGAGGTGACTACAAGAGTATCCCACCCACACGGCAGAGCCTGGCAAGCTACCCGTGTCATATTTGATATGCCAAATACCAGTAACAATAACAGACCTCATTCCCTTGACCTGAAGGAATGATTTGAGGCTCTTTCTGTTCCTGGAGCGAGCAGATGCCCTTGGGCTACACTAGCATGTGACAGGATGTATGGAGATGTTACTGGTGCCTGCTCGAGCACATAGATGAATAACAGGAAGACAAGTGATACAAGTGATAAGAAAATAGTATGCTACCAATATCCAAGGCCAGTCAAAGCACAGCTCAGGAGGTCTTGTTAGTGGTGGAATCTTCCGCAAATGTGTGAAAGTCAGAGGTTAGGTAAAACAGAGAAGGGACCAGTGAGCTAATACCTTTTTTTTTAGCGATAGCACCAGCTTAGAAGTGAGCATTGAATGTACATCACGTTTTTCTTGGCGTATGTCAACCTGGTTTAAGATTGTCCATAACTGTACCAATCTGCTACCGCATTGATCAGATAACCGATTTTTCCTTTGTTGTCTAGAGAATGCTTTTTACATCCTTTTGTGCTCTATGTTTCTTTTTTGGAAAACCCATTTCTGTAAGCCTGTGTTTTCTGCAGAGATCGGTCTTTGATCTGTTTTTCTTTTTATCTAGCTTTTGCCTGTCTTTACAAAGCATCCCTGGGGCACCCGAGCTGCTTTGGAACAGAAGCTGACCAACACGCGTTCTCTCACAAAGCGTGGACATTTCCCAGCACAGCCTTGAATTTCCCTCGCCGACACTTCCCTCCAGCCTTTATATTTCCTAATACACCCAAAGCACGTCTCTGGTCTTCCCAGCTTTGGATGTTATCATTGACAATCTCAGAGACCTTTCTTCTCTATCTCCGTCGTTCAATTCCTTTTCAAAGACCAGAAAGCAATTCTATCTATCCGCACTATAGCAATCTGTTCTTCACACAGTCTTTATTCATTACCACAAACTTCATCTCCCAGAGACAGATGCACAAAATTTGTAAAAAACTGTCAGGGGAAACCACGAATATCCTTGTCTCATCCGTGTCCTTATTTTTAGGGGTGTGGAAACCAAGCGGGACACCTTGGACTTCTAGACTGCTTAGCATTCTTATTTAAGAATTTTTTTTTAATTTCATTTTATTATAACACAGTGAGTTAGACAATTACAAGCTGTGCA
>JAJIBD010033524.1:0-23927 GCA_021461705.1 Cryptotis parvus | reverse complement strand
TTTTATTAACCCAATATATTTTTTCTCAACTGTTTTCCTCCACTTCTCACAAACTACTGGAAATATAATCATTGTGAAACACCCACTTGCATTTTTCCACTTCATCATTGATCCTATGATGCAGTCATTGGTCATACATATCCTCAGAATATATTTTTTGGCTTTAACTCTAAAAATTTTATTTTTAGCTCGAATGATCTTTGTAAGGTATTACTTAGTTAATGCAATTCCCAGTTATTTGTTTCTGTTTCACTTCCTTTGGCATTTATTTTTATACCATGCCACTGACGGTTTTCACGCATGCGTGCGTGTGTCTGTGTATCTGTCTTTTTCTCCCCCCCAAATTTTGTTACACCACTTTTAGACATACAATTGCAAGATGCTCATGTAGAGTTCTGGTTCTACAGTGTTCCAACACCCATCCTTCCACCGAACCCATCTCCCATCACCAGTGTCCCCACCTCCCTCCCCCTCCAACACTTTAACTACTTGGTGGGTTCTATATATCTTTTCTCTCCTCTCTATCTCTCCCTCCGCCAAAGTTTTCTGAACATCGTAGAATGCAGTGCATTAAAAGGACAAAACTGTTTTCACTACTTTGATGGGCGCGCGGCATAAAGCGGTCTGTTAATCTGGTCATGGGGTAGTATCCCAGCGTCCGGACAGCAAAGGTGGTGGCTAGTATGGTGGGCGAGTCTCAATCCGTCTGCTTCCGGGACCCCCCAGAGGTGATGGGCCCCTCCCAAAACCCATCTGTCTCCTGGGGCCCCATGGTCAGCTGAGTCTGGGGAGGCGGAGTGGAACCAGCTGCGTTTGAGACTGCATGCTATGGCTGGTGGTCCCAGGGGCAGTTCTTGGCAGGGGCCACCCTGTGTATCTGTCTTATCTTCACCAAAGGGAGGACACGACTTATTTCTTGCCTGCACCACACCTTAAGGGCAAGACTTATTACATTGTCTGTAACACTACCTTGAATTTACTCTAACTGATAATGTTAGATTGAAAAACATAATTGAGTGAAACATATTTATTTACCATGTCACAAATTTAAAATATTATTAAATGAATCAACTGATATTTATCATACTCTTGAATGTTTAAGTACTAGATTGTTTGTCATGTAGAATGTTGAGTCACAGCCAGACCTTTTTTTAGTAAAGAAGTCTAAATTTTATTTTAAGCATATAAATGTTTTATTTTAAACATTTTTTGGTGTGCAAATAAATCTATGTTGGAACAATATCTTTGGTCTCAGATTGTTTGTTTTTTTAGTTTTGGTTTTGGGTCACACCCAGCAATGCTCAGGGGTTACCCTCGCTCTACATTCAGGAATTATTCCTGTCGGTGCTCAGGAGTACAGTGTGGGATGCCAAGAGTCGAACTTAGCTGGCTCGGCATGTGCAAGGAAAATGCCATCCCCACTATGCTATGGCTCTGGCCCCTAGTCTCCAGTTTTTAATAGAATGTTGTACTTCTGTTTCTGATGTCAATGCAGTGTCTCACTAATTTAACCCACTTTTGTGTGCTTTTCTAGGCTACTAGTCAGTGCTTCTCAAGATGGAAAATTAATTATTTGGGATAGCTATACAACAAACAAGGTAAAATCTCAACTATTCCTTTAATTAACTTTGTATTACACTTGATGTTCACCAATTCTTTATTTTATTACCACCTTGCTTTGTTCAGTGTTACATTGAAGGGGAATCCTTTTGCTTAGCGTGTAGAAAAAAAAATCCTTTTCGTGACTTATATCGCTATTTTGGCATTGAAACATCTTTTAAAAGTCTGAGTTCTAAGAAGAGCCCCTTCTAACGGCTTTGGAGCCATTCGGCGTGGCCATTTTCAAGCCACGCCTTTTGGTATCGATCACTTTATTAGGATTTTTTCTCATCGATCGCTTTCTCAGGGCACCAGCCTTCTTGATGTGACTTATTTTTCTTAGACTGATGTTATTTTAGTCACGTGTGCTTCGTTGTAAATAGCTTTGAAAAGTGGCTGTTCCTGTGGTCTGCCTTTCTCAATGCTGTGCCGTCCGCCCAGATGCCACGCCATTCCTCTGCGGTCCTCCTGGGTCATGACGTGTGCTTATGCGCCCTCTGGCAATTATGTGGCTTGTGGAGGACTGGACAACATCTGCTCCATCTATAACTTAAAAACCAGAGAGGGAAGCGTGAGAGTAGCGAGAATTACCTGGTCACGGGTAAGCAGCATGACGTATTGTTTATTTTTTAATTAACATTTTATTATACAACCTTGAGATATGCAATTACAAAGATGTTCATGTTTGGGTTTTGGTCATGCACAGTGTTCCAGCACCCATCCCTCCACCAGTGCCCATCTCCCACCACCAACGTCCCCGATTCCCTCCCCCTCCCATAGCCTGCCTCTAGGACAGGTTCTTTATCTCTTTTCTCTCTTTCTCTTTTTTTCCTTCTCTTACACATTGTGGATTGCAATGCATACATTTAGAGGTTATCATGTGTATCTTTTTTTTTTTTCTTTTTTGGGTCACACCAGCGATGCTCAGGGGTTTCTCCTGGCTCTGCACTCAGGAACTCTGGCGGTGCTTGAGGGGACCATATGGGATACCAGGGATCGATCCCGGGCCAGCATGGGCGGCCACGTGCAAGGCAAATGCCCTACCAGCTGGGCTGTCGCTCCAGCCCCCTCCCTGTGTATCTTTTGCCTGTGTTCAATGCTCAGGTCTAGGTTGGTATTAGCACTTTCGACAATTATTAGCACACTATTCCGTTCTCTGTCGTACCTAACTCCTGACTCCCACACATTTGTGGTAATTTCCACCTTGACAGGCCTCCTGATCCATGTATCGCCTGACCTTGGATATTGGTATCATAATATGGTGTATATACATATTATTTATGAGCATGGCGTATTGTATTCCCCTTCTCCCAACCCGACTCTGATGGATGAGACCAGCCCAGGACACCGTGTGCCACATCGTGCCCTGCTGGAGGAAGGAGTATTAATCAGGCGAGAACAGAATAGCTGTGACTCAGGAAGCGCCAGCTTAATCATCCTACAATAATGGCTATAATTCTGTTTTTTCTGAGAAAGGCGCTGCGTGACTTTTGTGCAGAGGATAAACTTATTGCCAGATTATCCGATAAGGATGAAAAATGCAGAGAAGAAAGCAAATGTAATTTTCTGCGTTCCTTGCCACTGCAAAATAAATTTGGTATTTGGCACTTGTTATCTTACAGTTGAAAATCCAGTCTAAGATAGAACATATTTTTCATTATGTGATAGTGCTCTGCCTCCTCTGCCGCTACGCTCAGTGGAGACCCAGCCGGATGGCGCTTGGTTGACCATGTTAACTCGGGATATATCCACCGCTCCACCGGTTTCTGCCTGTCTCAATTCTTGGCGGTCTCATTGTTTGTCCATGGGCTTTTTAGGGTAGGGGCGTGGAGGCTCCTGAGCAGTGATTAGAAGCCTAGTGGTCACTCCTATGAATATTAATCAAGTGGACTGGATTTTGTTCTTGGGTTCGGCCAGTCGGGTACTTGCCTGGTGGCGCTGGCCACCTCGCTATTGACCCTACTTGCTTTATTTAAACCAGATCTTTTATAATGACATTTTCCTGCCATGTCTGTATTTTTGAAACACTGCTGAAATAACTGGACACTCAAATGCTGCCCGTGGTTGGAAGATTTCTCTAAGGTTATTGTAATTTCTTATAATGCTTTTTATTTACCTTTTTTTTTGTTTTGTTTGAGGAGGGCCACGGGGTGATGGTCAGGGGCTATTCCTGGCTCTGCATTCAGAGGTATCTCACGCTGGTGTTAGGGACTGTGATTGCCAGAAATCAAGCTCTTATACCTACCCGCATACTAAGTCTGCCATCAGCCCATTGAGTTGATTTTGGTTTGTTTTGTTTGTTTTTGAGCCACACTTGGTGGTAAGAATAAGGTTGGAGTTACTCTTAGCTGTTCTCAGGGATCAGTCCTGGAAGAGGCGCAGGGGACCAGACAGGGTCCTGGAGATGAAACCTGTGTCACTGCGTGCAAGGCAAGCACCCGACCCACTGTATTATTACTCCATCCATTGAGCTGTTTTAACTCCTGGGCCCTCTGCTGGTGTTTGTTTTTTAGAGACAAAGATGCTTATTAACCGATCTGTGGTGGTAATTTGAGTAAAGGAAATTTTTCTTAGGCAGTTGTAGTTGTGGAGGCGTTATTTTGGCTGAACTGGAGTACCAACTTGTTCTTAGCCAGAAAACTTGTTGATAGATTGTATTAGAAATGGCTTAGGGAGGTTCTGGAGAGATGGTTCAGGTGGAACACTGAGACGTGGAGCCCTGGCACCCAGGCACCAGCCCCGTGGCTGCCCCCAAAGAAAAATTTAGAGCAGAGTGTATTTAAGACAGAAATGCAACATATGCAAGATTAATATATTACTGTTTTGGATACTGGCTGCCTGTGAATTATTTCAAAAGATTAATGTTTTACTAAATATATATATATATATGTATATATTATACCAATATCCAAGGTCAGTGAAACATGGATCAGGAGGTCTTGCCAAAGGTGGAAATTATCACAAACGTGTGGGAGTCAGAGGTTAGGTAAAGACAGAGAATGGAACAGTGTGCTAATAATTGTCGAAAGTGCTAATACCAACCTAGGACTGAGGCATTAAATACAGGCAAAAAGATACACAGGACAACCTCTTAATGTATGTATTGTAATCCACAATGTGGAAGGAAAAGAGAGAGAAAAGAAAGAAATAAGGAACCATAGAGGCAGGCTAAGGGAGGGAGGAAGGGGGGACATTGAAGGTGGGAAATGGGCACTGGTGGAGGATGGGTGCTGGAACACTGTGTGACCAAAACCTAAATATGAACATCTTATGAACATCTTTGTAATTGTATATCTCATGGTGGTAGAATAAAATACTTAAAAATAAAAATTAAAAAAACATTTTAAAACAGATTAATGTTTTACTATTTGTGTGACATCATTGAGCTGGTCAATCCAAGCTGACCTCAAATGTGTTGCTTTCGCTACTTTCTGCTTGCAGGCTACTTGTCCTGCTGTCGTTTTTCTGGATGACAGTCAAATCGTGACAAGTTCAGGGAGATACCACTTGGTAAGTTTGCTCCGAGGCGTACTCTGGCTTAGGGGCAAAGCGGTAGCAACTAACGTGAGAGGAGATCAAGAGCGGCTCCGGGCGTTTGTCATGTTTCACTGCAGTGCTCTGTGGGACATCGAAACCGCCCAGCAGACCACCACTTCACCGGGCACTCGGGCGGCGTGATGAGTCTGTCTCTGAGTCCTGACATGCGGACTTTTGTTTCTGGAGCTTGTGACGCCTCCTCCAAACTGTGGGATATTCGAGACGGCATGTGTCGACAGTCTTTCACTGGACACGTGTCGGACATTAATGCCGTCAGCGTAAGTACCCAGCGTTTCAGAGGGAAAGCTCGCCATGGCACTTGAGGCGTGGGTCGGAGCTGGGAGCTAGAGCACAATAGGCTGCTATACCTGCTTTGCTTCCCAGAGGCCTGGGTTCTTGCCGCACACTGTCAGGGCTGATCCCTGAGCAAGAAACCAGGACTAGTCCTTAAGCACAACTGCTCCTTTCTCCCAAGCCAATAAGTAAATAGGTACAGTGTGGGATTCCATGGCATTATCTTTTTGTTTGTTTATTTTTTGGACCACTCCTGGGGATGCTCAGGGGGTTGCTGCTGGTTCTTCACTCCGGATCCTCCTGGTAACTGGGGAGTATATAGGATGCCACGGATCAAACTGGACTTGTCCACATACAAGGCAAGCACCCTGCCCGCTGCACTGTCCAGCCCTTCTAGAGCATGATTTTAAACAATAAATTGTACCCAATTCTTATAATGTGCTCTTATATCTCCAAATAATATATCTGATTTTATTTCCAAATAATTAAGGGTTTTATTCTATTTGGCGTTTTTTTTGAGGGTGCCATACCTGGTAATGCTGAGCATTTACTCCTGGCTCTGCACTAAGGAATCACTCTAGCAGTGCTCAGAGACCATGTGGGATGCTGGGGTTCGAACCTGGGTTTGGCTGCATGCAAGGCAAGTGCCCTACCCACTGGACTATTGCTCCAGCCCTAATTAGGGGTTTTGAATAGAAATTTGTTTTGGATTTTCTCTTGATGGGATTATTTTGGGAGGGGGTGGGAAGAGGAGAGAGGGCTCCCAAGCGGTCCTTGGGGATGATACTCCTGGAAACTGTCAGCCAGTCTGGCTGGCAGTTCAGTGCCAGGTTCTGAAGCTCAAAATGTGGCTCCAGCCCTGCAGTGCCAGAGACCACCAGGGCCTCAGGGATGTGCCAGTGAGGCTGGGGACTGGGTGGTGCTGGGCGTTGAACCTGAACGGTTTGCAGGGCCTGAACTCTGAGACCTCACCAGCCCCTGGGAAGGTTTGTTTGTTTTTATTGATTTTTTCTTCACTCCTCTTTTTGGTTCTGGGGCGTACCCAGCGGTGGTCAGGAGACTGGCTCAGGGGACCATCTGGGGTGTCAGGATCCAAGTCCTGGTTGGCATTAGAGCAAGGCAAAATGCCCTCCCTACTCAGATCACATGGAACAGCCCGTGAAAGAACAGTCAGAAAGACAAAGCAATCATTTAGATTTAGAATATCATAGGGGGCAGACAGTAGGATAGTGGTAAGTATAGTGGTCAGGGCACTTGCTTAGCATGCAGCTGACAGGCAATAGGAGTTTGATTCCCAGCACCCATAGCATCCCCGATCCCCGTCAGGAAGACAAAACCAGAACAAAAATGGATATATGGAAGCCCTATTTCCTGATTATATGTGGAAGCCTAACCATTTCTATTTTTATTTCCTGGGAAATGACCTCCTTTTAAAGCAGGACTATGCGGATGTTAATTGATTAAAATGAGCCATGTCAGGATGGAGAGGGGTGTTGGGTGGGGTGTCTGATCCCATACGACCAGTGTCTGTAGAAACCGAGCAACTGAGACACCAACCAGCAGATGGAGGCAACGAAGTGGGGGAAGGGGGGGGCAGAGGGCTGCTGTGTACTGCCTCACATCCTTCCTCGAGCCCCTCGACACCCTCTCAGCCTTAGGCTGTGCTGCAATGAATTTCTGTAATTAAGGGTTCGGAGAGATAGCCCAGCGGTAAGGCGCTTGCCTTGCACACTGACCTGCGTTTCATCCTCTGCATCTCCGATGGTCCTGGAATCTTCCAGCAGCGATCTCTGAGTGTAGAGCCGGACTAAGCCCTGAGCACCACCGTGCGGCAAAAAATAAATGCCTGTAGTTTAAACCCCAGCCTCTTCGACAGTGAGTCACTTACCCCACTTGTTGCCTGTGACTCTTTAGAATTTTGAGATTCAAGTTCAGTGGTGGGGTAGGGCTGTCCCAAGCCTGCGGCCTTTCCCACGGTTATCTGGCCACCGCCGGGCGGCGGTTCAGTCAGAGGCCTGAGGAAGTGGTGGTGCCCCAGCTCTGGGTGGCCAAATGTCTGGGACACCCAGGCAGTGCTCACCAGTCTCCCGGGCTCCACTCTGCTGCGGAAGGACTGTGGGAACCAGAAACTGAAGCAGGCTCAGCCCCAGGCAAGGCACGCACATGAGCTCCCTTCTGTCTGCCTCAGGAGGTGAATTTCTTTAGTTTGGTGTCATTGTCTCTGAGAGTCTCTGAGAGACTCTTGTAGGCATCTCTAAATCATTGTCTCTGAGAGACTCGCAGACATGGGGCAGAGCTGCTACTGGCTCTCCCTGTGACCAGCCGCTTCACGAGGTGCCGGGGAGGGATGGTGGGTTCTAGCCCTGGCCCCAGCCCCAGCAGAGCCTCGCACAACAAGCCAGATGACCCCCACTCCATGAGGGCCTCCATTTCCACATCCGGACTTCTCTCGTCAGACCTCCACCCAGCAGACCAGCCTATCAGTGCCGGCTCACGCGGCATGTGCGCATGGCGCGTGGTTCATCAATAAATGCTGGACTTAGAGATGCCTACAAGAGTATGCTACCTGCAGGCCGGAGCCTGGCAAGCTACCGTGTTGTATTTGATATATGTGCCAAATACCAGTAACAATTATAGACCTCATTCCGGAATGGATTGAGGCTCTTTATGTTCCTGGAGCAAGCAGATGCCTTGGGCTCTACTAGCATGAGACAGGACATTACGGAAATGTTACTGGGGCCCGCTCGAGCCAATCGATGATGAGCGGGAAGACAGTGATACAGTGATACAGTGGTGTCATTGAGTAAGTTAGTTAGTGTACCTATAGATCTGTGGCTGCAAAAACTGCGTTTTCTTAGGGGAAGAGGCCATGAGTGGGAAAGGTTTAAGAAGTCTTGACTTAAACCATTGCGTTTCTGACACCTTATTATGGCAACCACAGCAAACATTCCTCAAGCTAGAGAGTTACCAGTTTTGTTTAATCTTCTCAAGAACTTTCTCTATATGGCTTTTTTCATACTGCACCGATTCTTCTGCTGATGGTGCCTTTCTTTTCCCATTTGCCTGTATTTTATTGGCTTTCCTTTTTCAGTTTCTTTAAAATTATTTTTTTTGTTTTGTTTTAGGGCATCTGCTGGTGCTTAGGGGTTCCAGCTGATAGGCTTAGGGGGACCAGGTGGCTTGTGGGGGATCGAGTCTGGGTTGGCGACACGCAAGGCAAACGGCCTCTGGCGCTGTTCTGTCTGGCCCTTTAAAAAACCCTTCAGTTCATTTTAATTGTCTCTTCAGTGTCTTGGGGCTGTGCCTGCTAGTGCTCAGGGACTGCTCTGGTTCTGTGCTCAGGAGACACAGTGGACCAAAGCTGAGCCTGCTGCATGCAAGGTGTGTGCTAATCCCAGTGCGCTCTGGCCCTTTAAAAATTATTTTCCATTGATGTAACATGGTTGCCGACGTGTTGATGTTTTCTATCGTTGATGTCTTTAATCCGCGTAGGTTCTCTATGCCACTGCCTGCCATGAGTGTTGTTTTCCTGGGGTGAGGAGCTTGTTGCTTTGCTTTCTAGTTTTCCGATTGGCTTAGCTTACCTTTCGACTCTGTTGGCGCCACTTGCCGCCTCTTTGACCTGCGTGCGGACCAGGAGCTACTAATGTATTCTCACGACAACATCATCTGCGGCATCACGTCCGTGGCCTTCTCAAAGCGGCCGCCTCCTCTTAGCGGTTACGGCGACTTTAATTGCAATGTCTGGGACACACTGAAGGGAGACCGTGCAGGTCAGTAAACCGTTGTTTTGTCTTTTTAACGTTTACTTGAGGCACCGCGATGAGCACTCAGGTGAGGCTCCACGTGTACCAGGTTCCAACAGCATGCTCCTCCAGGCCTCCGTTCTGCAGACCCGTTCTCAGGCACGGTGTCCTTTGGCCAATCTGTGTGGTATTGGCCGCTTTACAGCTTTTTCCCCCTCCGCTGTCTTCCGGGCCTCCTGGGCAAGCCAAACCAAGGAAGTGGCCGTCGGGTGGATCTCATTCGCCTTCACTGTTGCCCTGTGGGCACTCTGCTTCAGCGGTTTCCCTTCTTTACCTTCGTGTGGGGTCAGTTCCGATGTCCACAGGAATAGCACATCAAGTGCAAATGACCCATTGCCTGCAATTTCGTAGAACCTGGTAGGAAGCGAAATCAGAAGAGGCGCAGGTCGGGGCACAGCCTGGCCTGTTCCCTCCATCCCGGGCTCTTAAGACCGCCCGTAGTTCCCCAGAATGCGTGCGGGGATACATCACGCCGTTCTGGATACCCGGTTTTTAAAAGTAAAATTACACAGACAGATGAAACATTCGTTTTTAGACTTAAAATTATCGTCTGCAGCCAAGCCGTTCTAAACACCATGGTAACTAAAACATAGCGGCTTCTCTACCACAGCTCCGCTTTCTGCTCCCGGGAAGGGGCTTTCCTGCTTTCCCAGTTACTTAATTTTGAAAGAATGAGGAGAGGCTGGCTGTTTGTTTTCTGTTGCCACGGCACGATAGGGTTTTCTGGGCCCTCTGGTCTTTCTCGTTCCCACCTTTTCCGGGAGAGGGGAGATTCTTCAACTTAGCGTGTTCACATAACTATGACTTTGGACGCAGTTTCTGCTGAGCCTTGAGGGCACTGAGGCACACTGTATGTTCTCCACAGTTACATGAATTTTTTTTTGGTTATACCCGGTGATGCTCAGGGATTATTCCTGGTTCTGCACTCAGAGTTAATCCTGGTAGTGCTGGGGGACCATGTGGGATGCTAGAGATTGAACCTGGGTTGGCTGCATGCAAGGCAAATGCCCTGTCCACTGTACTATTGCTCTGGCTCCTGCATTCATTTTCTTGACCTACAGCCCTAGTTTGGAACCTTCCCTTTTCAAAGATCTAAGAGTAGATCCGTCTTCATTCTGCTAGCTGTTCAGCTAATTTTTTTTGGGGGGTGTTGGTGTGGGTGGACACAGCCTGCATCAGCTCTCAGGGCCCCCAATTGATTTTTTCTGATGCCCCTCTAGGTTTCCCCACATGGATCTGTTTAACTCTAAAACTCACCAGTTGCAATAATAGTAAAGTAACACTAGATTAGAACTGAGTATTGAAAGTAAGTAAAGGGATACACGTGAAAATCCTTCAGCGTCTGTATCAGCGTCTGTATTGCAAACACGATGCGGGGGAGGGTGTGTGGGGAGAAAGATGAAAGAAGTGCAGGTGATGGAGGTAGGCTGTGTGTGTGTGTGTGTGAAGGGGGTGTAGGGCATGTTGGTGTTGGGAAAATGTGCCGGCGGAGGGGTGAGTGTTGTGCACTGTATGGCTGAAACCCAATCATGAATAGCTGTGTAATGACCTACTGCACAGTGATTCAGTTAAAAACAAAACAACTGGAAAACCTCACCTCTTGCTAAGCTAACTAAATTATTTCCCCCCAGGTGTTCTTGCTGGTCACGACAACGGCGTCAGCTGCTTAGGAGTAACTGATGATGGCATGGCTGTGGCCACAGGCACGTGGGACAGTTTTCTGAGAATCTGGAATTAAACCATGTGGGTGCATAATTTCTGTTCTCCATTGATATCTGGAGGAATCCAAGTGCTACAGCCTATAGCTGTGAAAAAAAAAAATCCTACCTTCTATTTGCAAGTGAAGATTTTTCTATTGAGCCTATTATGAACAAAATGAAACTTCCAGTAAACTTCCACACAACAAGATGAAGAACAACAAAACAAAGGCGAAGGTGCTTGCTGAGATCAAAAGGACCGGGGGATTTCAAGCGTTGAGTTTATTTAACGTGGGTGAATTTTTTGCTCGTACTCAGTCTAATTCTTCATTTGCTTTTGAAAAATGTCTACGCGATAGCAGCCTATTATGTTTGATTGCTTCTTTGCGTTTTTTAATTTTTTTTTTAAAGAACTACATTTTAAGTTTTGTTAACATAAAACATGTCCTATTTTTGAGTTTTTGGGTGGTTTTTGGAGAAGCCAAGCACAGTCAGAGGGGTGGAACTGATACCACGTGTGCTTATGTGTAGCAAAGCCTTGCTTCTGACTTCCCTTTTCCATCTGGAGATCCTGCTTGCTGGATATGGAAGAATGTTGAGACTCAGGCACTTCTGAGGGAAAGCATCTGGGATAGTGTTAGGATCTGGTGCGTGTGCTTTTTCAGTTTGAGTAAATGTTCGTTTCAGTCCTGTGAGGGAGGTACAAATCTGAAGGCCAGGGACTAGGGTTTCCCTCTGTATTTTAGACACCGGAGATTAATGAGGAGATAGAAGTAACTCACTTCAGTGTTTCCTGGCATCTTAAAGGCCTGGTTATGATCAGATGATACTCTGAGTAACTAGTTGGATTTCTCTGCTCGTGTCATTTCCTGAAACTGAGTGTGTAGTGCATTCATTTAAGGAGTTTGGACATTTGGATTATTCCTATATCAGCAATTTTCTTCCTGGTGGGCCTCTCAGAAGGTATTTGGAGAGGAAATAAAAGCCCACGGCATATTTTTGTAAGATGTGTAAAAACTCATCCATCATCAGCGAAATTCGACTAGTTAGAATGTATTGTGGGTGGATTGATGAACTTATGGTCACTTACAATTCTGAATTGGTTACTGTCTTCAAAAGTTTTTAAACTAAAATTTAAAACTAGACATTTAGCCCCTGCTCTTCTGTAACATTTCTTCCCATAGCACAGCAATACTGATTTCTAAGTGGTTTTGCTTCAGAGAATGCCTAGACCTAAATAACCCACTTTAAAGCCAAAGAAAAACTCCAAGAATAATTGTGGAAGAATAATTGCGGAGGCGATAGCCCAGCGGGTAGGGCGTTTGCCTTGCTCGCGGCCGGCCTGCGCGGCCGGGTTCCATCCCGGCATCCCATATGGTCCCCGAGCAGCGCCAGGAGGTAATTCCTGAGTGCAGAGCCAGGAGCAACCCCTGAGCATCGCCGGGTGTGACCCAAAAAGAAAAAAAAATTGTCGGAAGGAGTCAGAGGAAAGTACTAAGCAATGTGTCTGCTTGTTCAGCGATATGTATCTAATCCTAGCATAGGCCCGAATCAAAATATAAGTAAATCCTCTGAAGGGTTTGCAAATCTGAAGGCTTGGATTTCCTCCGTAGATTTTCTCTTTCAAATACACCTGGGTGATTGGTAGTATAATAGTGTTCGTCTTGATTGATGGTGAACTCATGGGTTATTCCCATATTATGTAGACGTGAATTGTTTTGTAACATAACACTGTGAGTTGCCATTGAGGCAGGTCTCTGTTAACTTTTGGTGGCCTGTAACCCTAAATACTCCTACTAAAATTCACCTGTAGATTTTCATTTTTAATTGTGAATGTGCTAGTGAGTTGATAATAATGAAATATCAGGTTTGTGTCAGATCAGTGGATAGTAAAAAAATTTAAAAACATATAAAAGATTAAGATATAGGACCAGAACAGAATATTGTCAAAGGAATGCATGAATGTATATTTATACGCATATATACAATTTCCATTAGCTTTTTAGCTATTAATATTTGTGGTCTATTTATATGACTTCATAAAGAGCAGCTCTTTGATAAGACAAGAATGTTTTTCTGTTTCTGTAGTGTCAGGAATTGAACCCACGGCCTCAAACATGCAAAACAAATGCTCTGCCAATGAGCTACACCCCAGCCCCCAAAAAAAAAGAATACGTTAAAGGACGATGTTCGTTTTCCCAGAATGTGAGGAGAAAAGGGTTTCCCTATGTATTCTATCCCAAATTTTTTTAAGGAATCACTTATATGTGCAAAGTATCTTTATATAAAAAAATGTACTGCCCTTTGAAAATCATTCTTGTTACAAGACTTTAGTCAGAGAAAGAGACTATAATAACTGTGGTCTTAAACTTGATAAAAATAATGTAGAAGGTGATAAATTATTTACCTCTTGTTGGAACTCAGCAGTAGAACATAAACCTTGCACGGGTGAGGCCCTGTATTTGATCCCTGGCAGCAGAGAGAGAGAGAAAATAGGTTTACTATTAAGGTCTGTATATATAGTGTAAAAAGCAATTCCCATAAACATTATCAGGCAACTAAAACCTAACCATCGTAGAGGCTAATCGCATATGGCCAATTGATGGCCTCATAACCATGTTAACTTCCTAAACCTTTGCATTCTAGCGATACTACTTCTAGTAGCTAAACATTTTTCTTGAAGTTCGAGTTCAGCTGATTGTCTTTTGTAATTCTGTTGTGCATAAGTTTTTTTGAGATCAGTGTAAGAGTATATAATTTGTAAAAACAATGTATAGTTTGAATCTTGTTTTTTATTTCAAAGCGTGGCACTTTGGCCAAAATGTAATTTTTAAGGAATTTGCATCAGTCAGAAGTTACTCGGTACCTATTTTCTTTTTCACCTTTTCCATGAAAGTCAGACGTGTTTCACTGGGTTTATTTATGCTTCATTTCACACAGACTAGTTTATCTCGCTCTAGCAAGAGTATTTTAAAGGCACATATTTTGGGGCGGAGTACAGGGTTAAGGCACTTGCCTTAAACACAGCTGGACTCAGTTCTACCTTTGGCACCATATATGGTCCCTGAAGCACTGCCAGGAACAATCCTGCGGAACGCCCTGAGCACCATCGGGCGTGGCCCAGCAACAGGCATGTTGTACTCTCTTAGAGAAGACAGTGATAGTGACTGCTGTGGTGTTCACCAAATCGTCCCAAACCTGAAGAAAGCAGTTCTTGTTCTCAGTAAGGTCTGTGCTGAGAACAGGCCGCTATAACTGGTGGACAAGCCCTTTGGGGCAGCTATACTATGTCTCCAGGAACTGTCCCTAAGTCAGATTTTTAGAATTGTGATTCCATAGCTGCACATGCCATATGATGTTGCATCTTCATAAATGCAAAAGAGTTGGGCTTATTAGTTTGGGCTCTGCTGAACTACAGCACCACGATGGCCAACTCTCATCAAGAGGGAAGTAGGTGCTCCTGGAATGTTATGCAGTTGGAAAGCTATTGAGAGATCTTCACTTCTCAGATGACAAAATGAAATTATGAAAATATACTGTGCCATTATCACATACACCAGAAGATCTATGATGTGAATGTCTCATTATAAACTAACAATTGAATTCTTGTGGCTTAATTGTTAATGTGCTCATACTTTTGAAATGGTTTAATGTCTCAAATAGACCTATCGCTTTAATAATGAAGACAGCCTTTCTAGAATATGTAGGATGTGAATCGACCTGAAAATTTTTTAAGGTCTAATCATGTTCAATTTGTTTTTCCATTTGCCATTATGGAAAACAAAATTTAAATATTACCTCTTGTTAGAACTGCTTAAGCAAGTTAGACCATCTTTCTGGTTAAAAGGACTGCACAGTGAGTCCAGTTGGAATTTGAAGTTACACTGTGTGAACTACACTTCAGACACTCCATTTTGAGTTTCCTTGAATTCAATGCTAGATTTTAAAATATTGATTACAATGGGTACTTGTTAGTGATTTGCAGTTGAATGTAAGCTAGCTTTCTGTGTTTAAATAGTCTGACGGATGGTACACTTTACATTTGCGTGTTTGGTTCATGTTGATACAATTTCCTTTTGCTTCCTGAAATTCAATGGCTAATTCTATAAAAAGTTAAAGACATGCAACAATTTGAAAAAAAGTTTCAACTGATGTTAGTGCCCAATAAAAATCTTACCTTAACTGTTTTTAATAACTAGAATTTCAGTGATGTCCTTGGTAAATACTTCAAGCCTTCTCTTCCACAATGGTGCTGTATCCTGCTCTCTTTCAAAGAGGCATCTGGACACTCGTATTTTGCATATTGTATCCAAAGGCATCCACGGCTCAGTGGGTAAAGTTGACATTTTACTTCACCGACATAATTTCTACACATTTGTGGCAATTTAAGTTTGTAGAAGGACAATTGAAAAGTGAACTTCCTAGATGAAAGCTTTTAAAGAAGCTTTAAACTATGGACTTATATCATGGCTTAACAGTATTCTTCAATAGTGAATCATCCCTTTATTTGTACAATAGCTCAGTGAAATGTTGCTGTGAAATCAGTAATCAATAAAGTGCATTTAACCAGATTTATAGTATGGTTTTTTTCTTTTTGGGGTATTTGGGGCCACACCCAGCAGTGCTCAGGGCTTGCCTGGCAGGGCTCCAGGGACCATATGGGGTGCCAGGAACTGAACCTGGTCCGCCATGTGCAAGGTGAGTACCTGATGCTATACCTCCCAGCCCCTCATGGGATATATTTTAAGTCAATCTCTATAACTTCTGTTATCTTATGTGGGCTGAGCACAGGCCCGGCTGGTGCTTGCTGGGGTGGGGTGGGGGCAGGTGGGGGCATGTCAGCTTGTGGTGCTTGTTACACGGGTGCCAAGGACAGAACCCAGGGCTTCACGTATACTAGTGCTCTATTGCAGAGCTTTTGCCCCAGACACAATTTATAATTAAAAATTCAGAACTAAATCCAAACCCAGTCTTCCAGGCACAGCCCTCATTTATGTAAACTGATCACTGTTTTCTTCATAGTGAATGGACTGCGGAAAGCGAGACGGAATGCTGTGTCAGACCCTTGAGTACTAAACAGTGCTGGGGTGGAGTGATAATAGTGCAGCAAGTAGAGACTTGCTTGCCTTGTACACAGCCCGACCCCGGCCCTGAGCGCCCGACCCATATGGTCCTCCTGAGCACAGCTGGGTGTAGCACAGCCTCCAGAAAATACTAGTAAGTGTTAACTTCCTGTTAAAATACCTGTATCACTGTATCACTGTCTTCCCGTTTATCATCGATTTGCTTCGAGCGGGCCCCAGTAACAATCTCCATATGTCCTGTCTCATGCTAGTAGAGCCCAAGGCATCTGCTTGCTCCAGAACATAAAGAGCCTCAATCCATTCCGGATGAGGTCCATAATTGTTACTGGTATTTGCAGCATATATATCAAATACAACGGGTAGCTTGCCAGGCTCTGCCGTGCAGGTAGCATACTCTTGTAGGCATCTCTAAGTCCAGCATTTATTGATGAACCCAGGCGGCGCTGATAGGCTGGTCTGCTGGGTGGAGGTCTGGACAAGAGAAGTCCGGATTTGGAAAATGGAGGCCCTCATGGAGTGGGCCGTCTGGCTTGTTGTGAGGCTCTGCTGGGGTGGTGGGCCAGGGCTAGAACCCACCATCCCCTCCCGGGCGCCTCGTGAGCAGCTGGTCACAGAGAGAGCCAGTAGCAGCTCTGCCCCATGTCTGCGAGTCTCTGGACCAGCATACGTTAAAATACCACCTCATTAAAAAAGCAAAATTAAGTCATTCTTCCTCTGGAGCTCCCCCAGAATAAAAATGTTTCCCGTTTTCCCTTTTTGTCGCAGTGGTTTTGATGAGTCCATATACTTGGCTGCTGGGGCTATGCTCTGGGAGATGATGCACACACATTACCTGGTCGGAGTCAGCAAGTACCAACTAGTACTGGGCCAGGCACAAGAGTTAACTGAAGATTCTACCCTAGGTATTACATGCCCTCATAAAAATGTTGAGAATGCAAGAGTACAATTCACCAAATGCCAAACAGAGGTGTAGGGCGATAAGCTTAGGGCCTGTGGCCAGAACTGAAGAGGGGCATTCATGGCCCCACGCATCATGCGGGTGCTTTAGTCACTGAGCAATCTGGGCCCAACTTCCTTGTATGTGTAATTTAAAATAACACACATACTGCTTGTAGTCTGACAATGTACTGTTGTCATTTTATCACATTATAGATTACCAATGTGGAAACTTGGTGGAAAGGCTGGCAGGGTGCTGGAGCACAGCGGGGCAGGGTGCTTGCACTGCGTACGGCCCACTGATCCCTATCACCCAAAATGGCCCCCTGAGCCCAGGGCAGGAGTTAAGCCCCCTGAGCACTGACAGGCGTGGTCCCAAAAAAGCCACCCCCAAAAAAAAAATTAGTCTGGCCATGAGTTGCTGATTCTTGAAGCTGATGAGTTATGAGGCTTAATTCTACTGCTTTCCGGGAGTGGGTGAGGTGGGTGTTACTGTTTCCCATAATTGTTTTCAGATGATCTAAGATTATAGCAGAATGAGCTAAAGCTGAAGCAAAGGGCAGGAACAAGCTCTTCAACAGCTTTAAGTATGTCCTTCCCAGGTGTGGAGTACCTGCAAGCCTACTGCGGAGAAACCCTCTACGAAGTTCTTAAAGTAACCCCAACCCCATGCCCTCGGTCACGGCCATTCCCTGATGCTTCGTTACAGCTCAAAGGACTGCTGTAGTGACTTGGACACATTTAATACCGGATGGGATGTGCCTCAAACGGCAGAATACGTGCCGTGTATGCATGCCCGAGATCCCGGTTTGATCCTTAGTACCCCATGTGTTCCTGGGCAACATCACGCGAACAAAAAAGCAAACCCTACAATAGTAAATATACGGGATACTTGACCAGGCACAGGAGTTCAGCACAACTACAGCGTCTACCCACAGTGGTATATATCAACCATAAAAAGTTAAAAATAAAAGATTAAAACTCACCAAATGCCAGTATAAATGCTAAGCATTTATCAACTATTGGCAAATGAGTTTTATTTTCACCCTGCAAGCTTGTGTACTTATAAAAAACTGGACTCTCGTAAAAGTTTTAAATACAAAGTTTATAAATCATCCTGCAAACATTAGACAACGGAGTATATGTGCAGTAACTGTATAAGCTGTGTAAGTCACACCTGTAAATCCGAGCTGATGGGCGCGGAGGGTGCGTATCTCCAGGCATGAAGACGCTTATTTCAGTGTTCAGTTTCCAGCACTCATACATTTTAAACCTGGCCTGGCAGAACTAATTCACTGCAGAAACTAGTGATGGCAAACTCTACCAGAACCACTACCGCAGCTGTTCCCAAATTTGAGCAAGCCTCCTGATTGCGGAGGGAGCTGGAGACTCGTGCCCCACAGCAGGTCTGGGTAAAGGCGAAAGAAACGGCACGTCTAGTTAATTCACAGGTGACACCGCTGATCCAGGCACTTTACTCTTTGAGGACCACTACATGCCCTGAAGTAGAAATGAGGTAATGATCGATCACTATACTGTTTCAGAAGTCCAAGAACGTGAAAGATCTAAAATCAGAAAATAAGGGATCTATTATCAGGTTTTCAGGCTTCAGCTGTTACCTAATCCCACTTGCTGTCTGTTGCATTTCTCATTGTTGTTAAACCTCAACAACGTAAGTTATAAACCAATACTGTCTTGGATTTGAATGTTGTAGTCTTTGATCTGCATAAAAATATTATTGAAAGGCTTCAATAGCCTGGTATTTTTTTCTTACGATATCTTTTAAAAAAATAGTGTTGCACCAGCTGTGTAAAGTCCCAATAGCATCTAGGAGTCGTAAAGGCACAGAAAGTGACTGAGTACTGAAGGAGAAAACCATCTTAGTTTTAACTCTCCCATACAAGATGCAAACTGTAGTCAAGTGTGCGTCACTAGGCCTGTAGGTCTCTGAAAGTACAGAGATGCTCTTGACTTGGCATCCTCAAGACTCTGGTTTGGCATAGCAAGGCCCAAGAACATCACTTTAAGTTTCTACAATTTTGATTAGTTTTAAACACAGAAGCAAATACAATACTTGAACCCACACAAATAGCTTCATTAAGGTTAAAAAATACATTAGTAATTATTTTTAACCATGCTCTGACAAATTCATACAATCAAAGTAAAAACCACCTAGCAGATGGTCCAGCAGCGTCCTTGGAAATCACCTTTCTGGAAACCGCAGCTGTACGATTGGGCCTCCTGTTCTCTTGGGCCCTTTTTCTTTTTTAAAGATCACTGCAAACTATACTCTTAAAACTGAGAATGCTTTTTCTTACTGGAATCTTACCAAAGCTAAACGGTCTCTTTAGAACTAGACCAGAAAAACCAGACCCACATACTCTCAACTATAATAATGAACCTTTACTTCCACTGTTGTACATCAATCCTAAGAGCATAAAAACAGCGTATTTATTAGTGGTTTACATATACCTGCCAGACTGGCAAAAGTGATTGTAACTTGCATAAATAATACACTCAAAGAACATTCCTAATCCTCTGTGGTTAGATCAATGCAGCTTATAAAACAAAACAAGTGACTATTTCCATTAAAGTAGGCATCAAAAAATTAGTTTCAGAAAGAAGATGAAAGGAATATTCTCTAACTCCTGGATGCCAGGAAGCAGAGTTTTCAGAGTCTCAATGAAAGAGCCCTGTTCAGAGCAAGGCCCACCCCTCAGGGGTCACATAGTTGGTTCTGTTGCTTTTAACTAATTCATTTTAATACACCTAACAACTAGCCTTTACCCCAAATTAAAACTAAAAAAAGACACCATAACACTCTTGGGGCAACACCTGAGATACAGATCATTACCAGAATCTACACAGACTTGTTACGTAAGTATAGTGTAATTCATATTTAAAGTCATTTCATAAAAATAACTATTCCAATCTTCCAGGTTCTGGTTCTCTATGACGATCACCAAAAAGCAATCTCGTTAAGATTCTCCTTCTCTGCTTGGCCGTAGAAACTGCTTAGTAAAATTCTCCAACTGATTTTCAAGTTGAACAGCTTTATTTCTAATTGAAAGAACAAAAACACCAAATTATCATAAAGGTCATGGAGAAATAAAAGTGCTTGGCTACCTGCTGAACTAAGATTCAACAACTATCAACTTTTCAAAGAGTACTACTGTGTTCTGCCCCTCAAGGTGTTGCAGGGGGTGGCTGCAGTCCCAGCTGCATCAGCAGGTGGCAGACAGGCTCTGCCCCGTGGGCCCTGGATGGTTGATGACCTGACACAGAAAAGATTGGGCCCCAGAATGAACTCCAGAGTCACGGCAGAGCCTGGCAAGCTACCTGTGGTGTATTCGATGTGCAAACTAGTAACAATAATGGACCTCATTCCCAATAAATAGAATGTTACTGGCGCCCACTCAAGCAAACTGAATATCGGGGTGACAAGTGACAAGTGATTACTGTTACTATAAATGTAATAAACAGACTCTCATGTCCAGATTTATACTTGAGATAAAAGACAGAAGTTTTAATAAGAATAAAAGAGAAAGGGCCAGAGCAAGAGTACAAGCAATTAAACTGAATGCCACGTTGTATTAGGGTATCTTGTTTTATTACATTTGCTGCTTCAAGTTTCAGGAAACCCAAGACTATACAGAAGTCCTCAATAAGCACAGTTAGGTCTTGGCTATTTAGGACTGAAGAATCTAAACAGAGGTGATCTACCTCTGAGAAGAACTCTAATAAGTAATAAACTCTAATAAAAGCTTAGAATTTAAGTTTATATCTTGAAAGTGCCTTTCAATTCAGAATTTTTTGTTGAAATTAACTTCCTCTGAAATTATGAAGTAAACAGAATTAAATGTGGGAAATTATAACAACTTAAACAGATACAGTTTTATTACAATTTACTAGTGATAGTACAAAGTTATATTGGGTAAGTGAAGACCAAAAATTGAAGCATAATTGAGGAAAAAAGATTATTACCTTAAGAGCTTTGAATTGTTTTGTATTTTCTCCAACTGGTCTATTTCTTTGGATAATCTAGCAATTTCCTCTTCCAGATGTCTTCTTGGCACAATATCACTTATTGGACAGACGCAGCAAAAGTAGTTGCCATTTCCCTTCAAATAAAAACAGTGTTATTTCGCATCAGTACTAGCATGTTTCCCTGTTTCTGAATATATCTTTTGTCAGTCCTGCAATCTCCCTGTCTCTGGCCCATCTGTGGCTTGGGCAGTTTCTCCACTGACATCTTGTTATTCTGCAAGTTTAAATATCAAATGTACTGGTGAACTTTTCTGATTCATTATCCTTCTTAGATTCTGGAAACTTGCTTTATAACTCTATAAATCACTCTACCCATTAATAGCATGTACATGTGTTACTCCCCGCTTCTTATAAACTGCAATTATCTTTTAGGTGGGAGAGCTTTAAAATTCAGCTGTCCATAGGAGCATGATGGCAGTAGAAAGCAGGGCATTGGTCTTAAGAGGCCAAGCTGGGTTCGACTCCTGGTATCCCATACAGTCCCTGCATATTTACAGGAGCAGTACCTGAGCACAGAGTCAGGAGCCAGCCCTACGTCACCATTAGATGCGCCCAGGCCAAACCTCCTTACCCATGTCACCCCAAAATAATAAAATTCAGCTCTCAATAACATATACATACAGCACATTACCCCACTCACTTATTTCGGTAGTACTAGAGAATCAAATCCAGCTCTGATCAAGAGTTTAACTAAGAGAGTTCCACATAAGTTTTATAGAACCCATGAAATATTGGCATGTTACATTAAAAAAATTCAATGGATCATGCTAAAATGCTTTTGTGCTCCAAAAAGCAGCTTCACAGCGGATGAGACTCGCTCACCACACTAGCCCCGCCATTTTCACAGTCCGACCCACAGCTCATCAGAACCCATGCAAGAGAGACGCTGATCTCAAGACCAGCCGAGTTCGAGGCCTAGTAGGGCGCTCACCGGAGGCGGAAGTTACCAGGCGTTCCTGGCAATGGAGCTGGGGGTACCCCTTCCCTCTCTGACATGTCCCAGAGACTTGTTGGCTCCGCCTACAAACTGCCTCAGGGCTCTCGGCCATGATGCAGAGACTCAGAAGCAGGGGGAGAGCTGCCATCAGGCTCTCCCTAGCTCAGCTGACCATGAGGGCTCCCAGGAGGCAAGATGGGTTTTGGGTGTTGGCCCATACCTCTGTAGGGCCCCTCAAACAGCCGGATGAGATCGCTCACCATAATAGTCGCCATTTTTGCGGTCATGACCTGGTATATCAAACTAGTGGAACCAATCATGTTCTAGAATTTATTACAATCTACAATGTAAGAAAGGGAAGTGAGAAGAAAGAGAGAGAGAGAGAGAGAGAGAGAGAGAGAGAGAGAGAGAGAGAGAGAGAGAGAAAGAAAAGAGATAAGAACCGCCTGCCATGGAGGCAGGTTGGGAGAAGGGGGGGGGGAGGTGGGGGACATTGGTGATGGGAGATGAGCAGGGGTGGAGGGATGGGTGTTGGAACACTGTAGAACCAAAATTCAAACATGAACACCTTGTAATTGTATATCTAACAGTGGTATAAATAAAATATTAAAAAAAGAAAAGTAAAGTATGCTTATATTTTGTGAATATGAAGGCTGGAGAAAAATTCTCCCCACAATCATGCATTTGGAGACCCCATTTGGGGCATCATTTTATAGATCAGTAAGATTAAATATATGTATACAATTTAATCTTACTATTACAGAGTATGTTCACATTACAATAATTCTTTGGAGTTGTTCTGTGTGTTTTCTAGATGCATGCCTGACTTCCAGAAAGCTTTTTTTTTTTTTTTTTTGGGCTTTAGGTCAAACCTTAGATGCTTGAGGCTACTCCTGGCTTTGCAACTCAGAATTACTCCTTCCCTGGCGCAATTGTGGGAATCATATGGGATGCTGAGGACCTGAATCCTGGCAGGTCACATGCAAGGCAAATACCTTACCTACTAACTGGACTATCACTCCAGCCCCAGAACTTAGTCTTTTTTAAAAAATGTGTTTTTGTTTTTTGGACTCCACCTGGTAATGCTCCATGGGTTACTCCTGGCTTGCCTCAGGAATTCTCCTGACACTGGAGGCGTGAGAGGGGCGGAGGAACAATATGGGATGTCGAATCAAACCTGGGTCGGCCACATCAAGGCGAACTCCCTACCTGTTGTACTACTATTCCAGCCCCAGAACGCTTTAATCTTTTAAATATAAAAATAAAGCCTTCAACTTACTGTTGTACTTGATGGCTGCAGTTTGCCTTGTGAAACTAACAATCATCTGCAGTTTTTCAGTTGCATAGTTGTCAAAATTTGTTGCTTAAAGGCTCTCTCTTTGGCAAGGTGGTCCACGTGAGCCTTTCATAAAGATACAAAGCTCCATACATACTCAACGAAACAGATGAGGTTTCCAGCCCACAGCTTTCCAAATCTGTAAGACAGATTCAGAGCTACATTATAAAAGAAAAACAGTGTTCTACGGAATTATTTTATAACTGGACAGGCATTTGGTAAGACTGATGTCAAAAAGGCCAGAAGTTCAAAGCAATACTGTTAAAATGGATGCTTTTCGTATTCCTTATCAGATCTACTAAAAAAATCAATCTTTTAATACTTTTCCAGTAAGATTTTTCTACAATTAGAGATCTGAAGACACCTGAATCTTGCTTGTTATTCTCACATACAAATGCTATTCTTTGTGGTTTGTGATATGGAAACAGGGCACAAATTATTAGGGTCAGCCATTTGGTGATGTTTGTTTCTAAAGATTTGTAAGAGATTGTGGAATAATCTCAGAATACATCTAAGATCCAATGATGTATACCTAAACCGAATACAAATTTATATGACAATTATATCTCAATACAAAAAGTAATTCAAGCGCTGGACAACTAGGCAGGGCATTTGCCTTGCATGCAGCTGACCCAGGCTTTAATTCCAGCATCC
>JAJIBD010033523.1:0-53427 GCA_021461705.1 Cryptotis parvus | reverse complement strand
TTTTATTAACCCAATATATTTTTCCCAACTGTTTTCCCTCCACTTCTCACAAACTACTGGAAATATAATCATTGTGAAACACCCACTTGCATTTTTCCACTTCATCATTGATCCTATGATCGCCATTGGTCATACATATCCTCAGAATATATTTTTTGGCTTTAACTCTAAAAAATTTATTTTTAGCACAATGATCTTTTGTAAGGTATTACTTGGTTAATGCAATTCCCAGTTATTTGTTTCTGTTTCACTTCCTTTGGCATTTATTTTATACCATGCCACTGACAGTTTTCACGCATGCACGCTGCGTGTCTGTGTATCTGTCTTTTTTTCTCCCCCGCCCAAATTTTGTTACACCACTTTTAGACATACAATTGCAAGATGCTCATGTAGAGTTCTGGTTCTACAGTGTTCCAACACCCATCCTCTCCACCCGAACCCATCTCCCATCACCAATGTCCCCACCTCCCTCCCTCCAACACTTTAACTACTTGGTGGGTTCTATATGTCTTTTCTCTCCTCTCTATCTCTCCTCCCGCCAAAGTTTTCTGAACATCATAGAATGCAGTGCATTAAAGGACAAAACTGTTTTCACTATTTTGATGGACCGCGCAGCAAAGCGGTCTGTTAATCTGGTCATGAGGTAGTATCCCAGCGTCCGGACAGCAAAGGTGGTGGCTAGTATGGTGGGCGAGTCTCATCCGTCTGCTTCCGGGACCTCCCAGAGGTGATGGGCCCACTCCCAAAACCCATCTGTCCTCCCTGGGAGCCCCATGGTCAGCTGAGTATGGGGAAAGCGGAGTTCCAGGTTCCCCAGCTGCGCTTGAGACTGCATGCTATGGCTGGTCGTCCCAGGGCAAGTTCTTGGCAGGGCCACCCTGTGTATCTGTCTTATCTCCACCAAAGGGAGGACACGACTTATTTCTTGCCTGCACCACACCTTAAGGGCAAGACTTATTACATTGTCTGTAACACTACCTTGAATTTACTCTAACTGATAATGTTAGATTGAAAAAACATAATTGGTCGGCTTATATTTATTCACCATGTCACCAAATTTAAGATAGTAACTATTAAATGACTCAACTGATATTTATCATACTTTGAATGTTTAAGTACTAGATTGTTGTCATCATGTAGAATGTTGAGTCACAGCCAGACCTTTTTAGTAAAAGAAGTCTAAATTTTATTTTAAGCATATAAATGTTTTATTTTAAACATTTTTTGGTATGCAGAGTAAATCTATGTTGGAACAATATCTTTGGTCTCCAGATTGTTTTTTTTTTTTAGTTTTGGTTTTTTGGGTCACACCCGGCAATGCTCAGGGGTTACCCTCTGCACTCAGGAATTATTCCTGTCGGTGCTCAGGGTACAGTGTGGGATGCCAAGAATCGAACTTGGCTGGCTCAGCATGTGCAAGGAAAATGCCATCCCCACTATGCTATGGCTCTGGCCCCTAGTCTCCAGTTTTTAATAGAATGTTGTACTTCTGTTTTACGAACGATGTCAATGCAGTGTCTCACTAATTTAACCCACTTTGTGTGTGCTTTTCTAGGCTACTAGTCAGTGCTTCTCAAGATGGAAAATTAATTATTTGGGATAGCTATACAACAAACAAGGTAAAATCTCAACTATTCCTTTAATTAACTTTTGTATTACACTTGATGTTCACCAATTCTTTATTTTATTACCACCTTGCTTTGTTCAGTGTTACATTGAAGGGAATCCTTTTAGCACGCCGCGTAGAAAAAAAAAAATCCTTTACGTGACTTATATCGCTATTTTGGCATTGAAACATCTTTTAAAAGTCTGAGTTCTAAGAAGAGCCCTTCTAACGCTTTGGAGCCATTCGACGTGGCCATTTTTCAAGCCACGCCTTTTGGTATACGGCCACTTTATTAGGATTTTTTCTCATCGATCACTTTCTCCAGGCATCGCCTTCTTGATGTGACTTATTTTTCTTAGACTGATGTTATTTTAGTCACATGCACTTCTGTTGTAAATAGCTTTGAAAAGTGGCTGTTCCTGTGGTCTGCCTTTCTAATGCTGTGCCCGCCCCGCAGATGCACGCCATTCCTCTGCGGTCCTCCTGGGTCATGACGTGTGCTTATGCGCCTCTGGCAATTATGTGGCTTGTGGAGGACTGGACAACATCTGCTCCATCTATAACTTAAAAACCAGAGAGGGAAACGTGAGAGTGAGCCGAGAATTACCTGGTCACACGGGTAAGCAGCATGACGTATTGTTTATTTTTTAATTAACATTTTATTATACGACCTTGAGATATACAATTACAAAGATGTTCATGTTTGGGTTTTGGTCATACAGTGTTTCAGCACCCATCCCTCCACCAGTGCCCATCTCCCACCACCAACGTCCCCGATTCCCTCCCTCCCATAGCCTGCCTCTAGGACAGGTTCTTGATCTCTTTTCTCTCTTTCTCTTTTCCTTCTCTTACACATTGTGGATTGCAATGCATACATTTAGAGGTTATCATGTGTATCTTTTTTTTTTTTGCTTTTTGGGTCACACCCGCGATGCTCAGGGGTTTCTCCCTGGCTCTGCACTCAGGAATTACTCCTGGCGGTGCTTGGGGGACCATATGGGATGCCAGGGATCGATCCCGGCCAGCATGGGCCGCCACGTGCAAGGCAAACGCCCTACCCGCTGGGCTGTCGCCTCCGCCCCCTCCTGTGTATCTTTTTGCCTGTGTTCAATGCTCAGGTCTAGGTTGGTATTAGCACTTTCGACAATTATTAGCACACTATTCCGTTCTCTCTGTCGCACCTAACTCCTGACTCCCACACATTTGTGGTAATTTCCACCTTTGACAAGGCCTCCTGATCCATGTATCGCCTGACCTTGGATATTGGTATCATAATATGGGTGTATATACATATTATTTATGAGCATGGTGTATTGTATTCCCCTTCTCCCAACCCGACTCCTGATGGATGAGACCAGCCAGGACACCGTGTGCCACATCGTGCCCTGCTGGCTTGAAGGAGAGTATTAATCAGGCGAGAACAGAATAGCTGTGACTCAGGGAAGCGCTGACTTAATCATCCTACAATAATGGCTATAATTCTGTTTTCTGAGAAAGGCGCTGCGTGACTTTTTGTGCAGAGGATAAACTTATTGCCAGATTATCCGATAAGGATGAAAAATGCAGAGAAGAAAGCAAATGTAATTTTCATGCCTTCCTTGCCACTGCAAAATAAATTTGGTATTTGGCACTTGTTATCTTACAGTTGAAAATCCAGTCTAAGATAGAACGTATTTTTCATTACGTGATAGTGCTCTGCCTCCTCTGCCGCTGCGCCAGTGGAACCCAGCCGGATGGCGCTTGGTTGGCCATGTTAACTCGGGATATATCACCGCTCCACTGGTTTCTGCCTGTCTCAATTCTTGGCGGTCTCATTGTTTTGTCCATGGGCTTTTAGGGTAGAGGGGCGGGGAGAGGCTCCTGAGCAGTGATCAGAAAGCCTAGTGGTCACTCCTATGAATATTAATCAAGTGGACTGGATTTTTGTTCTTGGGTTCGGCCAGTCGAGGGTACTTGCCTGGTGACGCTGGCCACCTCGCTATTGACCCTACTTGCTTTATTTAAACCAGATCTTTTATAATGACATTTTCCTGCCATGTCTGTATTTTCAAACACTGCTGAAATAACTGGACACTCAAATGCTGCCCGTGGTTGGAAGATTTCTCTAAGGTTATTGTAATTTCTTATAATGCTTTTTATTTACCTTTTTTTTTGTTTTGTTTGAGGAGGGGCCACGGGGTGATGGTCAGGGGCTATTCCTGGCTCTGCATTCAGAGGTGTCTCTCGGTGGTGTTAGGGGGCTGTGATTGCCAGAAATCAAGCTCTTATACCTACCCGCATACTAAGTCTGCCATCAGCAAATTGAGTTGGTTTTGGTTTGTTTTGTTTTGTTTTTGAGCCACACTTGGTGGTAAGAATAAGGTTGGAGTTACTCTTAGCTGTTCTCAGGGATCAATCCTGGAAGAATGCAGGGGACCAGACAGGGTCCTGGAGATGAAACCTGTGTCACTGCGTGCAAGGCAAGCACCCGACCCACTGTATTATTACTCCATCCATTGAGCTGTTTTAACTCCTGGGCCCTCTGCTGGTGTTTGTTTTTAGGAGCAAAGATGCTTATTAACCGATCTGTGGTGGTAATTTGAGTAAAGGAAATTTTCTTAGGCAGTTGTAGTAGTTGTGGAGACGTTATTTTGGCTGAACTTCAGAGTACCAGCTTGTTCTTAGCCAGAAAACTTGTTGATAGATTGTATTAGAAATGGCTCGGGAGGTTCTGGAGAGATGGTTCAGGTGGGAACACTGAGACGTGGAGCCCTGGCACCCAGGCACCAGCCCCCGTGGCTGCCCCCCAAAGAAAAATTTAGAGCAGAGTGTGAGTATTTAAGACATAAATGCAACATATGCAAGATTAATATATTACTGTTTTTGAATACTGGCTGCCTGTGAATTATTTCAAAAGATTAATGTTTTACTAAATATATATATGTACATATTATACCAATATCCAAGGTCAGGTGAAACATGGATCAGGGGTCTTGTCAAAAGGTGGAAATTATCACAAACGTGTGGGAGTCAGAGGCTAGGTAAGACAGAAAATGGAACAGTGTGCTAACAATTGTCGAAAGTGCTGATACCAACCTAGAACTGAGCATTAAATACAGGCAAAAAGATACACAGGACAACCTCTTAATGTATGTATTGTAATCCACAATGTGGAAGGGAAGGCCGAGAGAGAGAAAAAGAAAGAAATAAAGAACCTGCCATAGAGGCAGGCTAGGGAGGGGGAGGGAACCGGGGACATTGGAGGTGGGAAATGGGCACTGGTGGAGGGATGGGTGCTGGAACACTGTATGACCAAAACCCAAATATGAACATCTTATGAACATCTTTGTAGTTGTATATCTCACGGTGGTAGAATAAAATACTTAAAAAATAAAAATTAAAAAAACATTTTAAAAAGATTAATGTTTTACTATTTGTGTGACATCATTGAGCTGGTCAATCCAAGCTGACCTCAAATGTGTTGCTTTCCGCTACTTTCTGCTTGCAGGCTACTTGTCCTGCTGTCGCTTTCTGGATGACAGTCAAATCGTGACAAGTTCAGGAGATACCACTTGGTAAGTTTGCTCCGAGGCGTACTCTAGCTTAGGGGCAAAGGCGAGTAGCAACTAACGTGAGAGGAGATCAGAGCGGCTCACGACGTTTGTCATGTTTCACTGCAGTGCTCTGTGGGACATCGAAACCGCCCAGCAGACCACCACATTCACCGGGCACTCGGGCGACGTGATGAGTCTGTCTCTGAGTCCTGACATGCGGACTTTTGTTTCTGGAGCTTGTGACGCCTCCTCCAAACTGTGGGATATTCGAGGACGGCATGTGTCGACAGTCTTTCACTGGACACGTGTCAGACATTAATGCCGCCAGCGTAAGTACCCAGCGTTTCAGAGGAAAGCTCACCATGGCACTTGAGGCGTGGAGTCGGAGCTGGGGAGCTAGAGCACAATAGGCTGCTATACCTGCTTTGCTTCCCAGAGGCCCGGGTTCTTGCCCGCACACTGCCAGGGCTGATCCCTGAGCAAGAAACCAGGACTGGTCCTAAGCACAACTGCTCCTTTCTCCCAAGCCAATAAGTAAATAAGTACAGTGTGGGATTCCATGGCATTATCTTTTTTTGTTTGTTTATTTTTGGACCACTCCTGGGGATGCTCAGGGGTTGCTGCTGGTTCTTCACTCCGGGATCACTCCTGGTAACTGGGGAGTATATGGATGCCACGGATCAAACTGGACTTGTCCACATGCAAGGCAAGCACCCTGCCCGCTGCACTGTCCAGCCCTTCTAGAGCATGATTTTAAACAATAAATTGTACCCACGAATTCTTATAATGTGCTCTTATATCTCCAAATAATATATCTGATTTTATTTCCAAATAATTAAGGTTTTATTCTATTTGATGTTTTTTTGAGGGGTGCCATACCTGGCAATGCTGAGCATTTACTCCTGGCTCTGCACTAAGGAATCACTCTAGCAGTGCTCAGGAGACCATGTGGATGCTGGGGTTCGAACCTGGGTTGGCTGCATGCAAGGCAAGTGCCCTACCCACTGGACTATTGCTCCAGCCCCTAATTAGGGGTTTTGAATGAAACTTGTTTTGGATTTCTCTCTTAATGGGGGATTATTTTGGGAGGGGGGGTGGAAGAGAGAGAGAGGGGGGCTCCCAAGCGGTCCTTGGGGGATGATACTCCTGGAAACTGTCAGCCAGTCTGGCTGGCAGTTCAGTGCCAGGTTCTGAAGCTCCGTGTGGCTCCGCCCTGCAGTGCCAGAGACCACCAGGGCCTCAGGGATGTGCCAGTGAGGCTGGGGACTGGGTGGTGCTGGGCGTTGAACCTGAATGGTTTGCGGGCCTGAACTCTGAGACCTCACCAGCCCTGGGAAGGTTTGTTTGTGTTTTATTGATTTTTTCTTCACTCCTCTTTTGGTTCTGGGGCCGTACCCAGCAGTGGTCAGGACTGGCTCAGGGGAACCATCTGGAGTGTCAGGAACCAAGTCCTGGTTGGCATTAGGCAAGGCAAAATGCCCTCCCTACTCAGATCACATGGAACAGCCCGTGAAAGAACAGTCAGAAAGACAAAGCAATTAGAAATTTAGAATATCATAGGGGCGGGAGCAGTAGGATAGTGGTAAGTATAGTGGTCAGGGCACTTGCCTTAGCATGCAGCTGACAGGCAATAGGGAGTTTGATTCCCAGCACCCCATAGCATCCTCCGATCCCGTCAGGAAAGACAAAACCAGAACCAAAAAATGGATATAGGAAGCCCTATTTCCTGATTATATGTGGAAGCCTAACCATTTCTATTTTTATTTCCTGGGAAATGACCTCCTTTTAAAGCAGGACTATTACGGATGTTAATTGATTAAAATGAGCCATGTCAGACGGAGAGGGGTGTTGGGTGGGTGTCTGATCCCATACGACCAGTGTCTGTAGAAACCGAGCAACTGAGACACCAACCAGCAGATGGAGGCAACGAAGTGAAGGGGGGCAGAGGGCTGCTGTGTGCTGCCTCACATCCTTCCTCGAGCCCCTCCGACACCCTCTCAGCCTTAGGCTGTGCTGCAATGAATTTCTGTAATTAAGGGTCGGAGAGATAGCCCAGCCGGTAAGGCGCTTGCCTTGCACACTGACCTGCGCTTCATCCTCTGCATCTCCGATGGTCCCTGGAATCTTCCAGCAGCGATCTCTGAGTGTAGAGCCCGGACTAAGCCCTGAGCACCACCACGTGCGGCAAAAAATACATGCCTGTAGTTTAAACCCCAGCCTCTTCGACAGTGAGTCACTTACCCCACTTGTTGCCATGTGACTCTTTAGGAATTTTGAGATTCAAGTTCAGTGGTGGGGTAGGGCTGGTCCCAAGCCTGCGGCCTTTCCCCACAGTTATCGGCCAGCCGGGCGGCGGTTCAGTGCAGAGGCCTGAGGGAAGTGGTGGTGCCCAGCTCTGGGTGGCCAAATGTCTGGGACACCCAGGCAGTGCTCACCAGTCTCCGGGCTCCACTCTGCTGCCGGAAGGACTGTGTGGAACCGAAACTGAAGCAGGCTCAGCCCCAGGCAAGGCACGCACATGAGCTCCCTTCTGTCTGCCTCAGAAGTGGATTTCTTTAGTTTGGTGTCCTTGTCTCTGAGAGTCTCTGAGAGACTCTTGTAGGCATCTCTAAGTCATTGTCTCTGAGAGTCTCGCAGAGACATGGGGGCAGAGCTGCTACTGGCTCTCCCCTGTGACCAGCCACTTACGAGGTGCCGGGAGGGATGGTGGGTTCTAGCCCTGGCCCCAACCCCATCCAGCAGAGCCCGGAACAAGCCAGATGACCCCCCCACTCCATGAGGGCCTCCATTTTCCACATCCGACTTCTCTCTCGTCAGACCTCCACCCAGCAGACCAGCCTATCAGCGCCGGCTCGCGCGCCGCTGTGGCCGCGTGGTTCATAATAAAAGCTGGACTTAGAGATGCCTACAAGAGTATGCTACCTGCACGGCAGAGCCTGGCAAGCTACCCGTGTTGTATTTGATATATATGCCAAATACCAGTAATAATTATAGACCTCATTCCGGAATGGATTGAGGCTCTTTATGTTCCTGGAGCAAGCAGATGCCTTGGGCTCTACTAGCATGAGACAGGACATACGGAAATGTTACTGGGGCCCGCTCACGTGCAATCGATGATGAACGGGAAGACAGTGATACAGTGATACAGTGGTGTCATTGAGTAAGTTGGTTAGTGTACCTATAGATCTGTGGCTGCAAAAACTCGTTTCTTAGAGGAAGAGAGCCATGAGTGGGAAAGGTTTAAGAAGTCTTGACTTAAACCATTCGCTTCTGGCACCTTATTATGGCAACCACAGCAAACATTCCTCAAGCTAGAGAGTTACCAGTTTTGTTTAATCTTCTCAAGAACTAATTCTCTATCTGGCTTTTCACGCTGCAACCGATTCTTCTGCTGATGGTGCCTTTCTTTCTCCATTTGCCTGTATTTTATTGGCTTTCCTTTTCAGTTTCTTTAAAATTATTTTTTTTTGTTTTGTTTTGGGGCACATCTGCTGGTGCTTGGGGATTCCAGCTGATAGGCTTGGGGGACCAGGTGGCTTGTGGGGATCGAGTCTGGGTCTGGCGACACGCAAGGGCAAACGGCCTGCGCTGTTCTGTCTGGCCCCTTTAAAAAACCCTTCAGTTCATTTTAATTGTCTCTTCAGTGTCTTGGGGCTGTGCCTGCTAGTGCTCAGGGACTGCTCTGGTTCTGTGCTCAGGAGACACAGTAGACCAAAGCTGAGCCTGCTGCATGCAAGGTGTGTGCTAATCCCAGTGCGCTCTCTGGCCCTTTAAAAAAATTATTTTCCATTGATGTAACATGGTCGCAGACGTGTTGATGTTTTCTATCGTTGATGTCTTTAATCCACGTAGGTCTCTATGCCACTGCCCTGCGGAGTGTTGTTTTCCTGGGGGTGAACGCTTGTTGCTTTGCTTTCTAGTTTTTCCCGAATGGCTATGCTTTCGCCACCGGCTCTGATGACGCCACTTGCCGCCTCTTTGACCTGCGTGCGGACCAGGAGCTACTAATGTATTCTCACGACAACATCATCTGCGGCATCACGTCCGTGGCCTTCCTCAAAAGCGGCCGCCTCCTCTTAGCCGGGTTACGCGACTTTAATTGCAATGTCTGGGGACACTGAAAGGAGACCGTGCAGGTCAGTAAAACCGTGGTTTTGTCTTTTAACGTTTACTTGAGGCACCGCGATGAGCACTCAGGTGAGGCTCCACGTGTACCAGGTTCCAACAGCACGCTCCTCCGAGGCCTCCGTTCTGCAGACCCGTTCTCAGGCACGGTGTCCTTTGGCCAGTCTCTGTGTGGTTTTGGCCGCATTACAGCTGTTCCCCTCCGCTGTCTTCCGGGCCCTCCTGGGCAAGCCAGAGCCAAGGGAAGTGGCCGTCAGGTGGATCTCATTCGCCTTCACTGTTGCCCTATGGGCACTCTGCTTCAGCGGTTTCCCTTCTTTACCTTCGTGTGGGGTCAGTTCCGATGTCCACAGGAATAATACATCCAGTGCAAATGACCCATTGCCTGCAATTTCGTAGAGGAACCTGGTAGGAAGCGAAATCAGAAGAGGCAGGTCGGGGCACAGCCTGGCCTGTTCCCCTCCATCCCCGGGCTCTTAAGACCGCCCCGTAGTTCCCCAGAATGCGTGCGGGGATACATCACGCCCGTTCTGGATACCCGGTTTAAAGTAAAATTACACAGACAGATGAAACATTCGCTTTTAGACTTAAAATTATACGTCTGCAACCAAACCGTTCTAAACACCATGGTAACTAAAACATAGCGGCTTCTCTACCACAGCTCCCGCTTTCTGCTCCCGGAAGGGGCTTTCCTGCTTCCCAGTTACTTAATTTTTGAAAGAATGAGGAGAGGCTGGCTGTTGTTTTTCTGTTGCCATGGACACGGAGGGTTTTCTGAGCCCTCTGGTCTTTCTCATTCCCACCTTTTCCGGAGAGGAAATTCTTCAGCACAGCGTGTTCACATAACTATGACTTTGGACGCAGTTACTGCTGAGCCTTGAGGAGCACTGAGGCACACTGTATGTTCTCCACAGTTACATGAATTTTTTTTTTTGGTTATACCGGTGATGCTCAGGGATTATTCCTGGTTCTGCACTCAGAAGTTAATCCTGGTAGTGCTGGGGGACCATGTGGGATGCCAGAGATTGAACCTGGGTTGGCTGCATGCAAGGCAAATGCCCTGTCCACTGTACTATTGCTCTGGCTCCTGCATTCATTTTCTTGACCTACAGCCCTAGTTTGGAACCTTCCCTTTTCAAAGATCTAAGAGTAGATCCGTCTTCATTCTGCTAGCTGTTCAGCAATTTTTTTGGGGGGTGTTGGTGTGGAGGTGGACACAGCCTGCATCAGCTCCAGGGCCCCCAATTGATTTTTTCTGATGCCCCCTCTAGGTTTCCCCCCCACATGGATCTGTTTAACTCTAAAACTCACCAGTTGCAATAATAGTAAAGAGTAACACTAGATTAGAACTGAGTATTGAAAGTAAGTAAAGGGATACACGTGAAAATCCTTCAGCGTCTGTATCAGCGTCTGTATTGCAAACACGATGCGCAGGAGGGTGTGTGGGGAGAAAGATGAAAGAAGTGCAGGTGATGGAGGTAGGCTGTGTGTGTGTGTGGTGGGGGGGTGTAGGGCATGTTGGTGTTGGGAAATGTGTACCGGGGGAGGGGTGAGTGTTGTGCACTGTATGACTGAAACCCAATCATGAATAGCTGTGTAATGACCTACTGCACAGTGATTCAGTTAAAAACAAAACAACTGGAAAACCTCACCTCTTGCTAAGCTAATTAAATTATTTCCCCAGGTGTTCTTGCTGGTCACGACAACCGCGTCAGCTGCTTAGGAGTAACTGATGATGGCATGGCTGTGGCCACAGGCTCGTGGGACAGTTTTCTGAGAATCTGGAATTAAACCATGTCGTGCATAATTTCTGTTCTCCATTGATATCTGGAGGAATCCGTGCTACAGCCTATAGCTGTGAAAAAAAAAATCCTACCTTCTATTTGCAAGTGAAGATTTTTCTATTGAGCCTATTATGAACAAAATGAAACTTCCAGTAAACTTCCACACAACAAGATGAAGAACAACAAAACAAAGGCGAAGGTGCTTGCTGAGATCAAAAGGACGGGGATTTCCAAGCGTTGAGTTTATTTAACGTGGGTGAATTTTTGCTCGTACTCAGTCTAATTCTTCATTTGCTTTTGAAAAATGTCTACGCGATAGCAGCCTATTATGTTTGATTGCTTCTTTGCGTTTTTAATTTTTTTTTTTTAAAGAACTACATTTTAAGTTTTGTTAACATAAAACATGTCCTATTTTTTGAGTTTTTGGGTGGTTTTGGAGAAGCCAAGCACAGTCAGAGGGGTGGAACTGATACCACGTGTGCTTGTGTGTGTAGCAAAGCCTTGCTTCTGACTTCCCTTTCCATCTGGAGATCCTGCTTGCTGGATATGGAAGAATGTTGAGACTCAGGCACTTCTGAGGGAAAGCATCTGGGATAGTGTTAGGATCTGGTGTGTGCTTTTCAGTTTGAGTAAATGTTCGCTTTCAGTCCTGTGAGGGAGGTACAAATCTGAAGGCCAGGGACTAGGGATTTCACTCTGTATTTTAGACACACCGGAGATTAATGAGGAGATAGAAGTAACTCACTTCAGTGTTTCCTGGCATCTTAAAGGCCTGGTTATGATCAGATGATACTCTGAGTAACTAGTTGGATTTCTCTGCTCGTGTCATTTCCTGAAACTGAGTGTGTAGTGCATTCATTTAAGGAGTTTGGACATTTGGATTATTCCTATATCAGCAATTTTCTTCCTGGTGGGCCTCTCAGAAGGTATTTGGAGAGGAAATAAAAGCCCACGGCATATTTTTTGTAAGATGTGTAAAAACTCATCCATCATCAGCGAAATTCGACTAGTTAGAATGTATTGTAGGTGGATTGATGAACTTATGGTCACTTACAATTCTGAATTGGTTACTGTCTTCAAAAAGTTTTTAAACTAAAATTTAAAACTAGACATTTAGCCCTGCTCTTCTGTAACATTTCTTCCCATAGCACAGCAATACTGATTTCTAAGTGGTTTTGCTTCAGAGAATGCCTAGACCTAAGTAACCCACTTTAAAGCCAAAAGAAAAACTCCAAGAATAATTGTGGAAGAGGCATTGAGCGATAGCCCAGCGGGTAGGGCGTTTGCCTGCCTGCACGGCCGGCCTGTGCCAGCCCGGTTCCATCCCCGGCATCCCATATGGTCCCCGAGCAGCGCCAGGAGTAATTCCTGAGTGCAGAGCCAGGAGCAACCCCTGAGCATCGCCGGGTGTGACCCAAAAAAGAAAAAAAAATTTGTCGGAAGGAGTCAGAGGAAAGTACTAAGCAATGTGTCTGCTTGTTCAGCGATATGTATCTAATCCTAGCATGGGCCCCGAATCAAAATATAAGTAAATCCTCTGAAGGGTTTGCAAATCTGAAGGCTTGGATTTCCTCCGTAGATTTTCTCTTTCAAATACACCTGGGTGATTGGTAGTATAATGAGTGTTCGTCTTGATTGACGGTGAACTCATGGGTTATTCCCATATTATGTAGACGTGAATTGTTTTGTAACATAACACTGTGAGTTGCCATTGAGGCAGGTCTCTGTTAACTTTTGGTCGCCTGTAACCCTAAATACTCCTACTAAAATTCACCTGTAGATTTTCATTTTTAATTGTGAATGTAGCTAGTGAGTTGATAATAATGAAATATCAGGTTTGTGTCAGATCAGTGGATAGTAAAAAAAATTTAAAAACATATAAAAGATTAAGATATAGGACCAGAACAGAATATTGTCAAAGGAATGCATGAATGTATATTTATACGCATATATACAATTTCCATTAGCTTTTTAGCTATTAATATTTGTGGTCTATTTATATGACTTCATAAAGAGCAGCTCTTTGATAAGACAAGAATGTTTTTCTGTTTCTGTAGTGTCAGGAATTGAACCCACGGCCTCAAACATGCAAAACAAATGCTCTGCCAATGAGCTACACCCCAGCCCCCAAAAAGAATACGTTAAAGGACGATGTTCGCTTTTCCCAGAATGTGAGGGAGAAAAGGGTTTCCTATGTATTCTATCCCAAATTTTTTAAGGAATCACTTATATGTGCAAAGTATCTTTATATAAAAAAATGTACTGCCCTTTGAAAATCATTCTTGTTACAAGACTTTAGTCAGAGAAAGAGACTATAATAACTGTGGTCTTAAACTTGATAAAAATAATGTAGAAGGTGATAAATTATTTACCTCTTGTTAGAACTCAGCAGTAGAACATAAACCTTGCACGGGTGAGGCCCTGTATTTGATCCCTGGCAGCAGAGAGAGAGAGAAAATAGGTTTACTATTAAGGTCTGTATATATAGTGTAAAAGCAATTCCCATAAACATTATCAGGCAACTAAAACCTAACCATCGTAGAGGCTAATCGCATATGGCCAATTGATGGCCTCATAACCATGTTAACTTCCTAAATCTTTGCATTCTAGCGATACTACTTCTAGTAGCTAAACATTTTTCTTGAAGTTCGAGTTCAGCTGATTGTCTTTGTAATTCTGTTGTGCATAAGTTTTTTGAGATCAGTGTAAGAGTATATAATTTGTAAAAACAATGTATAGTTTGAATCTTGTTTTTTATTTCAAAGCGTGGCACTTTGGCCAAATGTAATTTTTTAAGGAATTTGCATCAGTCAGAAGTTACTCGGTACCTATTTTCTTTTTCACCTTTTCCATGAAAGTCAGACGTGTTTCACTGGGTTTATTTATGCTTCATTTCACACAGACTAGTTTATCTCGCTCTAGCAAGAGTATTTTAAAGGCACATATTTTGGGGCGGAGTACAGGGTTAAGGCACTTGCCTTAAACACAGCTGGACTCAGTTCTACCTTTGGCACCATATATGGTCCCTGAAGCACTGCCAGGAACAATCCTGCGGAACGCCCTGAGCACCGTCGGGCGTGGCCCAGCAACAGGCATGTTGTACTCTCTTAGAGAAGACAGTGATAGTGACTGCTGTGGTGTTCACCAAATCGTCCCCAAACCTGAAGAAAGCAGTTCTTGTTCTCAGTAAGGTCTGTGCTGAGAACAGGCCGCTGTGTTGGTGGACAAGCCCCTTTGGGGCAGCTATACTATGTCTCCAGGAACTGTCCCTAAGTCAGATTTTTTAGAATTGTGATTCCATAGCTGCACATGCCATATGATGTTGCATCTTCATAAATGCAGAGTTGGGCTTATTAGTTTAGGCTCTGCTGAACTACAGCGCCACGATGGCCAACTCTCATCAAGAGGGAAGTAGGTGCTCCTGGAATGTTATGCAGTTGGAAAGCTATTGAGAGATCTTCACTTCTCCAGATGACAAAATGAAATTATGAAAATATACTGTGCCATTATCACATACACCAGAAGATCTATGATGTGAATGTCTCATTATAAACTAACAATTGAATTCTTGTGGCTTAATTGTTAATGTGCTCATACTTTTGGAAATGGTTTAATGTCTCAAATAGACCTATCGCTTTAATAATGAAGACAGCCTTTCTAGAATATGTAGGATGTGAATCAGACCTTGAAAATTGTTTAAATCTAATCATGTTCAATTTGTTTTCCATTTGCCATTATGGAAAACAAAATTTAAATTATTTACCTCTTGTTAGAACTGCTTAAGCAAGTTAGACCATCTTTCTGGTTAAAAAGGACTGCACAGTGAGTCCAGTTGGAATTTGAAGTTACACTGTGTGAACTACACTTCAGACACTCCATTTTGAGTTTCCTTGAGTTCAATGCTAGATTTTAAAATATTGATTACAATGGGTACTTGTTAGTGATTTGCAGTTGAATGTGTAAGCTAGCTTTCTGTGTTTAAATAGTCTGACGGATGGTACACTTTACATTTTGCGTATTTGTTTGCATGTTGATACAATTTCCTTTTGCTTCCTGAAATTCAATGGCTAATTCTATAAAAAAGTTAAAGACATGCAACAATTTGAAAAAAAACTTTCAACTGATGTTAGTGCCCAATAAAATCTTACCTTAACTGTTTTTAATAACTAGAATTTCAGTGATGTCCTTGGTAAATACTTCAAGCCTTCTCTTCCACAATGGTGCTGTATCCTGTTCTCTTTCAAAGAAGCATCTGGACACTCGTATTTTGCATATTGTATCCAAAGGCATCCACGGCTCAGTGGGTAAAGTTGACATTTTACTTCACCGACATAATTTCTACACATTTGTGGCAATTTAAGTTTGTAGAAGGACAATTGAAAAGTGAACTTCCTAGATGAAAGCTTTTAAAGAAGCTTTAAACTATGGACTTATATCATGGCTTAACAGTATTCTTCAATAGTGAATCATCCCTTTATTTGTACAATAGCTCTGTGAAATGTTGCTGTGAAATCAGTAATCAATAAAGTGCATTTAACCAGATTTATGTAGTATGGTTTTTATTTCTTTTTGGGGTATTTGGGGCCACACCCAGCAGTGCTCAGGGCTTGCGCCTGGCAGGGCTCCAGGGACCATACGGGTGCCAGGAACTGAACCTGGTCCGCCATGTGCAAGGTGAGTACCTGATGCTATACCTCCCAGCCCCCTCATGGGATATATTTTAAGTCAATCTCTATAACTTCTGTTATCTTATGTGGGCTGAGCACAGGCCGGCTGGTGCTTGCTGGGGTGGGGTGGGGGGGCAGGTGGGGGCATGTCAGCTTGTGGTGCTTGTTACACGGTGCCAAGGACAGAACCCAGGGCTTCATGTATACTAGTGCTCTATTGCAGAGCTTTTGCCCCAGACACAATTTTTAAATAAAATTCCAGAACTAAATCCAAACCCAGTACTCCAGGCACAGCCCTCATTTATGTAAACTGATCACTGTTTTCTTCATAGTGAATGGACTGCGAAAGCGAGACGGAATGCTGTGTCAGACCCTTGAGTACTAAACAGTGCTGGGGTGGAGTGATAATAGTGCAGCAAGTAGAGACTTGCTTGCCTTGTACACAGCCGACCCGGGCTTGAGCCCCGGGCACCCATATGGTCCTCCTGAGCACAGCTGGGTGTAGCACAGCCTCCAAAAAATACTAGTAAGTGTTAACTTCCTAGTTAAAAATACCACCTCATTAAAAAAAAGCAAAATTAAGTCATTCTTCCTCTGGAGCTCCCCCAGAATAAAAATGTTTCCCGTTTTCCCTTTTTGTCGCGGTGGTTTTGATGAGTCCATATACTTGGCTGCTGGGGCTGTGCTCTGGGAGATGATGTGCACACATACCTGGCCGAATCAGCAAGTACCAACTAGTACTGGGCCAGGCACAAGAGTTAACTGAAGATTCTACCCTAGGTATTACATGCCCTCATAAAAATGTTGAGAATGCAAGAGTACAATTCACCAAATGCCAAACAGAGGTGTAGGGGCGATGCTTAGGGCCTGTGGCCAGAACCGAAGAGGGGCTTTATGGCTCCACGCATGCAAGGCGGGTGCTTTAGTCACTGAGCAATCTAGGCCCAACTTCCTTTTTATGTGTAATTTTAAAATAAACACACATACTGCTTGTAGTCTGACAATGTACTGTTGTCATTTTATCACATTATAGATTACCAATGTGGACACTTCAGGTGGAAAGGCTGGCCGGGTGCTGGAGAGAGCACAGCGGGCAGGGTGCTTGCACTGCGCACGGCCCACTGATCCCTATCACCCAAAATGGCCCCTGAGCCCAGGCAGGAGTTAAGCCCTGAGCACTGACAGGCGTGGTCCCCAAAAAAGCCACCCCCAAAAAATAATTAATCTGGCCATGAGTTGCTGGATTCTCGAAGCTGATGAGTTATGAGGCTTAATTCTACTGCTTTCCGGGAGTGGGTGAGTGGGTGTTACTGTTTCCCGTAATTGTTTTCAGATGATCTAAGATTATATAGCAGAATGAGCTAAAGCTGAAGCAAAGGGCAGGAACAAGCTCTTCAACAGCTTTAAGTATGTCATTCCCAGGTGTGGAGTACCTGCAAACTACAAGCCTACTGCAGAGAAACCTCTCGAAGTTCTTAAAGTAACCCCAACCCCATGCCCTCGGTCACGGCCATTCCCTGACGCCTCGTTACAGCTCAAAGGACTGCTGTAGTGACTTGGACACTTAATACCGGGATGGGATGTGGCCTCAAACGGCAGAATACGTGCCGTGTATGCATGCCCGAGATCCCGGTTTGATCCCTAGTACCCCATGTGTTCCCTGGGCAACATCACGTGAACAAAAGCAAACCCTACAATAGTAAATATACACGGATACTTGGCCAGGCACAGGAGTTCAGCACAACTACAGCGTCTACCCACAGTGGTATATATCAACCATAAAAAGTTAAAAATAAAAGATTAAAACTCACCAAATGCCAGTATAAATGCTACATTTATCAACTATTGGCAAATGAGTTTTATTTTCACCTTGCAAGCTTGTGTACTTATAAAAACTGGACTCTCGTAAAAGTTTTAAATACAAAGTTTATAAATCATCCTGCAAACATTAAACAACGGAGTATATGTGCAGTAACTGTATAAGCTGTGTAAGTCACACCTGTAAATCAGAGTTGATGGGCGCGGAGGGTGCACGTATCTCCAGGCATGAAGACGCTTATTTCAGTGTTCAGTTTCCAGCACTCATACATTTTTAAACCTGGCCTGGCAGAACTAATTCACTGCAGAAACTAGTGATGGCAAACTCTACCAGAACCACTACTGCAGCTGTTCCCAAATTTGAGCAAGCCTCCTGATTGCCGGAGGGAGCTGGAGACTTCCGTGCCCCACAGCAGGTCTGGGTAAGGCGAAAGAAACGGCACGTCTAGTTAGTTCACAGGTGACACAGCTGATCCAGGCACGACTCTTTGAGGACCACTACTATGCCCTGAAGTAGGAATGAGGTAATGATCGATCACTATACTGTTTCAGAAGTCCAAGAACGTTAAAGATCTAAAATCCGTAACCGAATAAGAAGGATCTATTATCAGGTTTTCAGGCTTCAGCTGTTACCTAATCCCACTTGCTGTCTGTTGCATTTCTCATTGTTGTTAAACCTCAACAACGTAAGTTATAAACCAATACTGTCTTGGATTTGAATGTTGTAGTCTTTGATCTGCATAAAAATATTATTGAAAGGCTTCAATAGCCTGGTATTTTTTTCCTTACGATATCTTTAAAAAAATAGTGTTGCACCAGCTGTGTAAAGTCCCAACAGCATCTAGGAGTCGTAAAGGCACAGAAAGTGACTGAGTACTGAAAGAAGAAAACCATCTTAGTTTTAACTCTCCCATACAAGATGCAAACTGTAGTCAAGTGCGGCATCACCTAGGCCTGTAGGTCTCTGAAAGTACAGAGATGCTCTTGACTTGGCATCCTCAAGACTATTTTGCATAGCAAGGCCCAAGAACATCACTTTAAGTTTCCACAAATTTTGATTAGTTTTAAACACAGAAGCAAATACAATACTTGAACCCACACAAATAGCCCATTAAGGTTAAAAAATACATTAGTAATTATTTTTAACCATGCTCTGACAAATTCATACAATCAAAGTAAAAACCACCCTAGCAGATGGTCCAGCAGCGTCCTTGGAAATCACCTTCTGGAAACCGCAGCTGTGCACGACTGGGCCTCCTGTTCTCTTGGGCCCTTTTTCTTTTTTAAAGATCACTGCAAACTATACTCTTAAAACTGAGAATGCTTTTTCTTACTGGAATCTTACCAAAGCTAAAGCGGTCTCTTTAGAACCAGACCAGAAAACCAGACCCACATACTCCCAACTATAGTAATGAACCTTTACTTTCCACTGTTGTACATCAATTTTAATGAGCATAAAAACAGCGTATTTATTAGTGGTTTACATACCTGCCAGACTGGCAAAAGTGATTGTAACTTGCATAAATAATACACTCAAAGAACATTCCCTAATCCTCTGTGGTTAGATCAATGCAGCTTATAAAACAAAACAAGTGACTATTTCCATTAAAGTAGGCATCAAAAATTAGTTTTGAGAAAGAAGATGAAAGGAATATTCTCTAACTCCTGGATGCCAGGAAGCAGAGTTTTCAGAGTCTCAATGAAAGAGCCCTGTTCAGAGCAAGGCCCACCCCTCAGGGGTCACATAGTTGGTTCTGTTGCTTTTTAACTAATTCATTTTAATACACCTAACAACTAGCCTTTACCCCAAATTAAAACTAAAAAAGACACCATAACACTCTTCGGAGGCAACACCCTGAGATACAGATCATTACCAGAATCTACACAGACTTGTTACGTAAGTATAGTGTAATTCATATTTAAAGTCATTTCATAAAAATAACAACTATTCCAATCTTCCAGGTTCTGGTTCTCCTATGACGATCACCAAAAGCAATCTCAGTTAAGATTCTCCTTCTCTGCTTGACCGTAGAAACTGCTTAGTAAAATTCTCCAACTGATTTTCAAGTTGAACAGCTTTATTTCTAATTGAAAGAACAAAAACACCAAATTATCATAAAGGTCATGGAGAAATAAAAAGTGCTGGCTACCTGCTGAACTAAGATTCAACAACTATCAACTTTTCAAAGAGTACTACTGTGTTCTGCCCCTCAAGGTGTTGCAGATGTGGCTGCAGTGCCCAGCTGCATCAGCAGGTGGCAGACAGGCTCTGCCCCGTGGGCCCTGGATGGTTGATGACCTGACACAGAAAAAGATTGGGCCCCCCTGGAATGAACCCAGAGTCACGGCAGAGCCTGGCAAGCTACCCATGGTGTATTCGATGTGCCAAAACCAGTAACAATAATGGACCTCATTCCCAATAAATAGAATGTTACTGGCGCCCACTCAAGCAAACTGAATATCGGGGTGACAAGTGACAAGTGATTACTGTGTTACTGTTACTATAAATGTAATAAACAGACTCCCATGTCCAGATTTATACTGAGATAAAAGACAGAAGTTTTTAATAAGAATAAAAGAGAAAGGGCCAGAGCAAGAGTACAGCAATTAAACTGAATGCCACGTTGTATTAGGGTATCTTGTTTATTACATTTGCTGCTTCAAGTTTCAGAACCCAAGACTATACAGAAGTCCTCAATGAGCACAGAAGTTAGGGGTCTTGGCTATTTAGGACTGAAGAATCTAAACAGAGGTGATCTACCTCTGAGAAGAACTCTAATAAGTAATAAACTCTAATAAAGCTTAACAGAATTTAAGTTTATATCTTGAAAGTGCCTTTCAATTCAGAATCTTTTTGTTGAAATTAACTTCCTCTGAAATTATGAAGTAAACAGAATTAAATGTGGGAAATTATAACAACTTAAACAGATACAGTTTTAATACAATTTACTAGTGATAGTACAAAGTTATATTTTGGTAAGAAGACCAAAAATTGAAGACATAATTGAGGAAAAAAGATTATTACCTTAAGAGCTTTGAATTGTTTTGTATTTTCTCCAACTGGTCTATTTCTTTGGATAATCTAGCAATTTCCTCTTCCAGATGTCTTTGCGTAATATCAACTTGTTGGCACAGACGAGCAAAAGTAGTTGCCATTTCCCCTTCAAATAAAAACAGTGTTATTTCCGCATCAGTACTGACATGTTTCCATGTTTCTGAATATATCTTTTGTCAGTCCTGCCAATCTCCTGTCTCTGGCCCAATCTGTGGCTTGGGCAGTTTCTCCGCTGACATCTTGTTATTCTGCAAGTTTAAATATCAAATGTACTACGGAACTTTTACTGATTCGTTATCCTTCTTAAGATTCTGGAAACTTGCTTTATAACTTATAAATCACCTCTACCCATTAATAATATGTACATGTTACTCCTTCTTATAAACTGCAATTATCTTTAGGTGGGAGAGCTTTAAAATTCAGCTGTCCATAGGGGCTAGCATGATGGCAGTAGAGAAGCAGGGCATTTGTCTTACAGAGGCCAAGCTGGGTTCGACTCCTGGTATCCCATACAGTCCCTGCAGCCCCCAGGAGCAGTACCTGAGCACAGAGTCAGGAGCCAGCCCTAAGCACCATTAGATGCGCCCAGGCCAAACTCCTTACCCATGTCACCCCCAAAATAATAAAATTCAGCTCTCAATAACATATACATACAGCACATTACCCACTCACTTATTTGGGTAGTACTAGAGATCAAATCCAGCTCTGATCAAGAGTTTAACTAAGAAGTTCCACATAAGTTTTATAGAACCAATGAAATATTTATGATACATTAAAAAAATTCAATGGATCATGCTAAAATGCTTTTGTGCTCTATAAAAGTAGCTTCACAGCCGGATGAGACTCGCTCACCACACTAGCCGCCATTTTCACAGTCCGGAGCCCCACAGCTCATCAGAACCCATGCAAGAGAGACGCTGATCTCAAGACCAGCCGAGTTCGAGGCCAGGTAGGCAGCCTCGGAGGCGGAAGTTACCAGGCGTTCCTGGCAATGGAGCTGGGGTACCCCTTCCCTCTCTGACATGTCCCAGAGACTTGGTGGCCCCGCCACGAACTGCCTCAGGGCTCTCGGCCATGATGCAGAGACTCAGAAGCACGGGGAGAGCTGCCATCAGGCTCTTCCCCTAGCTCAGCTGACCATGAGGCTCCCAGGAGGCAAGATGGGTTTTGGGTGTTGGCCCATCACCTCTGTAGGGCCTCAGAAACAGCCGGATGAGACTCGCTCACCATAATAGTCGCCATTTTCGTGGTCTGGACCTGGTATATCAAACTAGTGGAACCAATCATGTTCTAGAATTTATTACAATCTACAATGTGTAAGAAGAGAGAGGGAGAGAGGAGAGAGGGAGAGAGAGAGAGAGAGAGAGAGAGAGAGAGAGAGAGAGAGAGAGAGAGAGAGAGAGAAAGAGAAAGAGAGATAAAGAACCTGCCTGCCATGGAGGCAGGTTGGGAGAAGGGGGGGAGGTGGGGACATTGGTGATGGGAGATGAGCAAGGGGTGGAGGGATGGGTGTTGGAACACTGTAGAACCAAAATTCAAACATGAACACCTTGTAATTGTATATCTAACAGTGGTATAATAAAATATTTAAAAAAAAGAAAAAAAAGTAAAAAAGTAGCATATATTTGTGAATATGAACTGAAAAAAATTCTCCCCACAATCATGCATTTTGAACCCATTTGGGGGGGCATCATTTTATAGATCAGTAAGATTAAATATATGTATACATTTAATCTTACTATTACAGAGTATGTTCACATTACAATAATTCTTTGAGTTGTTCTCTGTGTATTTCTAGATGCATGCCTGACTTCCAGAAAGCTTTTTTTTTTTTAGGTTTTTGGGTCAAACCCAGCAATGCTTAGGGGCTACTCCTGGCTTTGCAACTCAGGAATTACTCCTGGCAATTGTGCAACTGTGGGAATCATATGGGATGCCGAGGACTGAATCCTGGCAGGTCACATGCAAGGCAAATACCTTACCCGCTAACTGGACTATCGCTCCAGCCCCACAGAAAGCAGTCTTTTTTAAAAAATGTGTTTTGTTTTTTGGGACTCCACCTGGTAATGCTCATGGGTTACTCCTGGCTTTGCACTCAGGAATTACTCCTGACACTGGGGGGGGGGGAGGCGTGAGAGGGGCGGGAGGAACAATATGGGATGTCAGGAATCAAACCTGGGTCGGCCACATGCAAGGCAAGCGCCCTACCTGTTGTACTACTATTCCAGCCCCAGAACGCTAATCTTTTAAAATAAAAAAATAAAGCCTTCAACTTACTGTTGTACTTGATGGCTGCAGTTTGCACTTGTGAAACTAACAATCATCTGCAGTTTTTCAGTTGCATAGTTGACAAATTGTTGCTTAAAGGCTCTCTCTTTGGCACGGGTGGTCCACGTGAGCCTTTCATAAAGATACAAAGCTCCATACATACTCAACGAAACAGATATGAGTTTCCAGCCCACAGCTTTCCAAATCTGTAAGACAGATTCAGAGCTACATTATAAAGAAAAACAGTGTTCTGCGAATTATTTTATAACTGGACAGGCATTTGATAAGACTGATGTCAAAAAGGTCAGAAGTTCAAAGTAAATACTGTTAAAATACAGGGAATGCTTTTTAACGTATTCTTATCTGATCTACTAAAAAAATCAATCTTTTAATACTTTTCCAGTAAGATCTTTTTCTACAATTAGAGATCAGAAGGCACCTGAATCTTGCTTGTTATTCCCACATACAAATGCTATTCTTTGTGGGTTGTGATATGGAAACAGGAAGCACCATTTTAAGGTCAGCCATTTGGTGATGTTTGTTTCTAAAGATTTGTAAGAGATTGTGGGAATAATCTCAGAATACATCTAAGATCCAATGATGTATACCTAAACCAATACAAATTTATATGACAATTATATCTCAATACAAAAAGTAATTCAAGCGCTGGACAACAGGCAGGGCATTTGCCTTGCATGCAGCTGACCCAGGTTTAATTCCCAGCATCCCTGATGGTCTCCCGAGAATGCCTGGAGTAATGCCTGGAGTAACTCCTGAATGCAGAGTCAGGAGTAACCCCTGAGCATCACTGAGTCTGAACCAAAAACAAACAAACAAAAAAACAACTAAAAAAATTAATGCTGGACTTAGGAAAGTGTTACCTTCCTACCTTTAACCTGTAACTCACGTCATTTTACCAAAGCTAAATTAAAAGTAAATCTCCTTGAAATTCTGTGATATCAAACATCAATTTTAAAAGGAGAAAAGAGAAATATATATATATAAAGCCATTTTTTCTGTTCAAAATATAATTTAAAGTTACATTACGCTGCAAATAACAGAAAACAATGTTAGTCTTTTCCTCCATCAGTAGTTTTACTGTGGTATAACTGCCACATACAACAGTATATGCATTAAAGAATAAAAGTAAATAATGCCTTTTCTTCCTTGAGCAGGCAGCTTCCCAAACATTTGAATTAGCCAACAGTAAGTACTTTCTTACCACTCCACCGACAACGATGATGCCCACAGAAGTTCTGGATGTAAGAGAAGCCAATCCTGTTACTAAGGTAACCATGAGGTCTTCTTGTGACGTGTGATCTGGTAGGGCTGGGTTGACAGGCACAGTGGGAGTCGAGGCTAACGACCTGGGGAGCTGGCAAGGTGGGAAGAGCTTTACGATGACTACACTGATAAAATCCTATCACACTACTTTTTAGTAGACGTGCTGCGAAGTGAGCACTATCACATTACTTTTTAAATTATGCTAATACGCCTACAGAAGGAATGATCCAACTACGACTTTCACGGGAGGGGTGACTGCCAGGACTGGAGCACAGGCGCGGCTCCCCAGCATACGGTCTCTCACGCCCCCCAGCATACGGTCTCTCACGCTCCCCAGCATACGGTCTCTCACGCTCCCCAGCATACGGTCTCTCAGCTCGGACGCCCCCAGCGCCGGTTCTCACGCCCCAGGCGGTCCACGCTCCCCAGCCGTACGGTCTCTCACGCTCCCCAGCGTACGGTCTCTCACGCTCCCAAGCACATGCTCCGCTGGTCCCGCTCAAGCACTGGGTGGCCCCAAAACAAAACATACAGCAACACAAATGAATTTTCATAACTATTTAGAGAATAAAAATGGTCTGAGATTGGCTCTGACACAGACCAAGGATATCAGGAAGAATACGTTTTCATAATACACCATCAGTCCATTCATAAACAGCCCTTTACTCTTGAAGAAAACCGTATTTCACACCAAAAAAAAAAAAGGCTCTTTATGTTCCTGGAGCAAGCAGGTGCCCTTGGGCTCTACTTGCATGAGACAGGTCATATGGAGATGTTTCTGGTGCCCGCTCCAGCTAATCGATGATGAACGGGAAGACAGTGACAGTGACAGTGTACCAAACCACAATAACTCTTTTCTGGAGTTTGTTTTGATTTTTGAGCCACACCTGGCTGTACTCAGGAATCATTCCTGGTGGGACCTGGGAGACTATAAGGGGTGCCAGGAACTAAACCCAGGCCAACCACGTACAAGGTATGGGTTCCACCCACTATACGATCAGGCCCCTAGCACCATAATCCTTTTCCTTTTTTACTTCCCAACCCTTCCCTTCTTTCCTTCCTTCCATTTTTAAAAAGAGGGAATCCAAAACAGGAAATGTATTTTAAACTTCAAAATATGCCATTTAAAAATGAAAAGACATCCCAGAGATTTAAAATACAGAAACTACATCTGATAAAAGCATACCTTAACTAAAGAACTGCTAGTCAATAAGACAAATATCTCAATTAAGAAATGGGCTACAGGTCACGTGGCCACTTGGCGGGCGGGGTCCATCAAAATAATGGAAACAGTAATGTAATTAATCCACTGCATTCCACAATGTACAGGAAGGTTTGGCGGAGGGAGAGATAGAGAGAGAGAAGGCATGCAGAACCCGCCAAGTAGTTGAGGTGTGGGAGGGGGAGGGAGGTGGGGACGTTGGTGATGGGAGATGGGTTTAGGTGGATGGTTGGGTGTTGGAGTGCTGTGGAACCAGAACTCTGCATGAGCATCTTGCAATTGTATGTCTAAAATGGTGTAATAAAATTTGGGGGAAAAAAAAAAAGAAATGGGCTAATAATGGGGCCAGAGCAACAGTACAGTAAGTAGAACACTTGCCTGCATGCAGTCAACCCAGGTTCGATCCCCAACACCCCATACAGTTCCCCGAGCACTGCCAGGAGTGATCCCTGAGTGCAAAGCCAGGAGTGAGCACTGAGCACTGCCAGGTGAATGACGTCTCCAAAACACAATTTTTTTAAAGAAATGAGCTAATGGTGCCTAGGGGAACAGTGCAGACGCCGCAATGCTGCCACCTTCCTGGCAAGTACATGTCATGAGTTCAAATCCCCAGTGTCCCACGAACGCTGAGCACTATTCCTGCAGGTCTGCTGTGAGTGTGGCAACCAAGATGCTGTGACCAATTCCTATACTGAAAGCAATTTCAAGCCACATGTAGTCAGGCGAGAAAGCACCACCAAAGGGGTGTGGCATCCTGTGAGCACCAAAAAATAAAAGATGCCAGGACTGAAGAGACTCCGAGGTAAAGCGCTGGCCTTGCATGTGGCTGGCTGCAGTCTGATCCGCAACACCTCTATGGTCCCTGAGCGCTCCTTAGCAGAGAGCTAGGTGGGCAAATAAAGCTTCTGACACCCCCCCACACTCCGGGAACCAAACCAGATATGCAAGTGTTGTGGCTAGAAAGTGTGACCCCTGCTGATCATGTGTGCAAACACCACACTCAACGACATGCAAACCTCAGCAGTGCGGCTGAGTACAGTGAGAACACCTCAACCTGATATGCAACCGCTGTAAGGTAAGCCACAACTAAAACGTGCCCGCACCAGAGTCAGGGTTATACAAATTCTGGTCCCCGCAAGCACATCAACAACAAAGGGCAGGATAGGGAATGGCAGCTTATTTATTTTGTATTTTGGCTTTTTGGTCACACCTGGTGATGCTCAGGCGTTACTCCCGGCTCTGCATTCAGCAATTATTCCTAGTGGTGCTAAGGGGGTCCATATGGGATGCTGGGGATCAAGCCTGGGTCGCCGCATGCAAGCCAAATGCCCTCTCTGCTGTGCTATCGCTCCGCCCGGGGAAGGGGGATATTTAAAAAAAAAAAAAAGTTAAAAGAGCTAGTGGTTTGAATAGACATTTCACAATGAAGGACACAACTATTAAGCAGACGCTCTAAATCGTTAGTTGTTAAGGAAAAGAATCAACAACTAATGATTCAAAATGAAGATGATGCCTCTTTACATTTACTAGAATAAAAAAGACAAGAGCAAGTTTTGGTGAGAAACAGGACCTTAATATGCACTGCTGGTAAGAACGTGAAATGGAACATCAGCTTGGAAGCCAGCTTGGCAGTTGCACAGAATGTCAAACAGAATCACCATATGGTCCAGCAATTTTACTCCCCAGATATAAACCCAAGAAAATGAAAACACGCCCACATAAAGATAGCACAGGAGGCCTGGGAGAAGCTCAAAGGGCTGCGTGCTGCCTCACACGCAGGCGACCCCCGTTCAACCGCCGGCACCACACAGTCCCCGAAACTCTGCCAGGAGTTAACAACCCTCAAGCACCATGAGCACAGCCGTGGCCAAAGGCAAAAATAAAACAATGTTTATAGAACCATTACTCTTAATAGCCAAGAAATTCAATCAGCTCAAAATATTCATCAACTGGTAATAAACTTAGTGTGCTATTACCAGAGTGGACTATGATTAAGTCATAGCAAGGAAGGGAGCAGGGAATACGATCTTCCAACACTCACGGATTCTAATGATAAACCCTGAGAACAAGTGAAAGGAGTCAGTCGCGACAACACATTCTGTGTGATCCTGTTACCAGGGACTGTCAGAAGACGGAGAGGCACGGAAAGCTAACCAGCAACAGGCCTGCAGGAACTAATAATTTCTCATAAACACAGGGCCATTTGGGGAGGGGAAGCTATGGGGAATGTGTGGGCACATCAGTAGCACGACTGCATGTACCACTGATAAACCAGAGTGGGTCACCTACAGGGCAAATGCCTAAAGCCCGGTACTACCTCTCTGGTCCCCAAAGATATATTCTGTGCTGACCAGACATCCTAAAACTTAACGGCTGTACTTTGACATCTTCACATCTCCATGTATTTTTTCCCAGTAAGAATGCAAGGGCTGGGGAGATGACTTAAAGACCCGAGTTCAACCCGCCAGCCCCAAGTACTGATCCAAGCACTGTCAGAAGCAGCTCCTAAGCACTGAGCTGGGAAAAACTCACGCACTACCAGGTGTGGCCAAACAAACAACAACAAAAATTACTGTTAATTTTTTTCTGTGCATTAATTCCAATGTATTTGGAGTCTGGGGAAAAAAAACACGTTTAAGAAGATTAGAAATGGGGCTCGCTCCTCCAGCCTGCGCCCCCCTGAACACGCAGGGGGAACACCCTGTTTCTTTGCTTCTCCGTTTCCACTCTGGAGAAGCCTGTGTCTTCTCGCCAACGTGTGCCTCTCCCTTTCTCTTCCTTTACATCCTTCAAAGTACGTTTTAATAAAAATTATCTTGCTTCACCATAAACTTTTTTTTAACGGAACAAGAGAGACTGTTCAAACAACTGGAACATAAGCTACCATGGTGAGTTCCGGGTTTGAGCCCCAGCGCTGCCTACCCCCCACTGTTGCCCACACACACTGCTGGGAGCAAGCCCTAAGCAGGAGGAGCCTCTAAGCATGGCTGGGTGTGGCCCCAGACACAGAAATAGTAAGATTAAAAAAAGATACATAATGTAATGTAAAAATTAATTTTATCTTTCCTTTGTGTACATTTCACCTAATTCAGAAAAGGCTCTGCCTGACATCAGCTCACATACAGCAAATTTAACTTAGCACTTTCTCTTAGAGAAAACCACACAGGCAAAGTAAGAATTTCGTACCTGAAAGATAGGCTCTGATAATCCCAGGAGCACCCTCTGAGCATTGGTAGAGCCCAAGAAACGATAAACAAGGGAAGACCAGCCCAAGGAAAACGAAATACAATATCCTCTTGAAAATCTGAACACAACATGTGGCAGTTCAGATCATAGCTGAGATCAAATTTCTTGCAAGGAATCAATGTATGTAGTTTGTTCTGTATGTTAGTTGGAAGTAACGGTTTCAAATTTTCTAGAAAGAAAAAAATCATGACATTTGTTTCAGAAATAAAATAAGACACTTCAGTACAAATAACAGAAATTTAAATAGCAAATAATTTTCTAATTATCACAAAATACCCAAAGGGAAACAAACCCAATGAGATAAAGAAGGAAACTATGCATGATATCGTAGGCATAAAGATTACCAATAATTTCTTGCTGGGACTGAAGCATTGAAGCATTGACTTCACTGGTACACCGATCCGCCAAATTTCTTCCCATACCATCTTCTATGTGCTTATTTAACTCCTGTCAACAAAGGTAAATGCCCACATTACTTTTTTCTCCAGTATGTACGCAAATGTTTAAATGTAGCAAATACGGACATGATCTCATTCTTAAAAGCTAACTTTCTACTTTCTTTATATATGTAACTGCTTTTCTAATATTAAAAGTTTACTAATACTAACAGGAAGATACTAAAATGGCCAAAACTACTACTTTATTCAAATAGAACACTAAAGAGCAAGAGATAAAAGATTATCCCATTTAAAATAGTTTCCAAAAATAACAAACACCTAGGAATCAATAATAGATGTAACATACACTTTGAATTTCAAGTCACTTATGAAAGAAAGGAAAAAAAGACACAAAGAAATGGAAAAAATAATCCATGTTCATGGATTATTTTTTCCTACCTAGCATTAAATTATATAGAGTCAATGCAATTCCAGTAAAATTTTAATGACGTTTAAAAAAAGAAATTATAATGAAAATTTGTAAGGAATCATAAAACTCCTTAAATAGCCAAGGTCATTCTGAGCAACAAAGAAGTTGGAAGGTACTGCATTTCCTGGGTTTAAATTATAATATAAAGCGGAGGCTGGAACTCGGCTCACGCCGGCCCAGCTAACTATGGAACCCCGAGGAGGGCAGATGGGTTTTGGGAGTGGGTCCGTCGCCTCTGGGGGTCCCGGAAGCAGCCGGATGAGACTTCGCCCATCACACTAGCCACCATTTTCGCTGTCCGGACGCTGGGAAACTGCCTCATGACCAGATTAACAGAGCAAAACCAGTTCGAGGCCCAGGTAGGCGGCTCCCAGAAGCGGGAATCCCTGGGAATTCGTCAGATGGACTCGGGGTTGCCCTTTCCCCCTCCATTTTGTCGAGCTTGGTGGCCCGCCCAGGAGTTGCCCAGGGGCCAGCATGCAGAGTCTCACAAGCGGCTGGGGAGGCTGGAACTTCGGCTCGCGCCGGGCCCAGCTAACTATGGAACCCTGAGGAGGGCAGATGGGTTTTAGGAGTGGGCCCGTCGCCTCTGGGGGTCCCGAAGCAGCGGGATGAGACTCGCCCATCACACTAGCCACCATTTTCGCTGTCCAGACGCTGGGAAACTGCCTCATGACCAGATTAACAGAGCAAAACCAGTTCGAGCCCAGGTCGCGCGGCCGCTTGCGGCCGCACGGTCCTCTAAAATAGTGAAACAGTAATGTCTTTTAATGCACTGCATTCCACGAAGAGCAGGAAAGTTTGGTGGGAAGGAGCTATAAAGAGGAAAGAAATGAAATACAGAATCCGCCAAGTAGTTGAGGTGTGGGAGGGGGAGGGAGGTGGGGACATTGGTGATGGAAGATGGGTTTGGGTGGAGGGATGCGTGTTCGAACACTGTAGAACCAAAACTCTACATGAGCATCTTTCAATTGTATGTCTAAAATGGTGTAATAACATTTGGGGGGGAAAATAATAAAATTAAATTAAAAAAATTTATATTGTAGATCAAAACGCCAAGAACTTAAAGTCTTGACAATAAATAAATGTGAAATAAGAAGCAAAAAAAAAAAAAAAAAAAAGAAAGAAAAGAAATAAAGAACCTGCCATGGAGGAGGGCTGGGGAGGGGGAGGGAACCGGGGGCGTTGGTGGTGGGAGAAGGGCACTGGTGGCGGGATGGGTGCTGGAACACTGTATGACCAAAACCCAAATATGAACTTTTTAATTGTATATCTTTGTAATTGTAAAAATAAAAAATTAAAAAATATATATAATAAAGCTATAATAATCAAACCAGCATGGTAAGGATAGATTGTCAGACCAATGGACTAAAACTAAGAACCAAGAGCTAAACCCTCAGATCTTTGGGCAAAGAAGAACAAGGAAGGCCTCTTTTATATGTGATGCTGGAAAACTGAATACATGCAAAGCAACAGATCTCGATCTAACATCATGCACAAAAGTTACTTCAATATGGACTAAAAGACCTTGCAATTAGAACAAAATTCACAAAATACAAAGAAGAAAATAAAGAACTGTTCAAAATCTGGACCTCAGCAGCAACTTCATGATTTAATCCCACTGACAAAAAAAAAAATAAGAAACTAAACAAGTGGGACTACATCACATTTAATAGCTCCACATGACAAAAGGAACGCGGGCTATAAAATAAGACACCCTACTATGTGGGAGAAGATACTAGCACACATCAACTGAAACACTAATATTCAAAATGTATAAAATGAAAGTTCAATAAAAAAATCAACAGCCAAAAAATAGGGAGAAGAGCAATATTAACCACACCTAACAAAAACAATGAACAGTAAAAACAAACAAAAGAACCCTCAAAAACCAAAGCAGGAGAGCAACAGACACTTCCATAAGAGGACATGCAGAAAGGGAATAAAAAGAGGGCATGCAGATGCAATAAATATATGAAAAAGTATATTCAGTCACTTATTATCAGGGAAACGCAAACCAAAACAATGAGGAATCATCTCCCACCAGTGAGAATGGCATATATCAAAAACACTGAGAACACCCAGTGTTGGCAGAGATGTGGCTAAAAAAGAAAACAAACAAAACACAATTCAAATTTACTGCTGGAATTGTGACTTGGCCTCTATGGGAAACGGTATGGAGATTTCTCGAAAAACAAGAGGTTCACATGACCCAGAAATCCCACTTCTCATCTATCCCCAAAATACAAAACACTAATCAGAAAAAGCATATGCATATCTATGTTCGTTGTAGCACTGTATAACAGCCAGGAGGATATGGGGGGGTGGGGGTGGGGGGGATGACCAACAATGAATGAATGGGCAAAAAGCGGTGGTCTAAAAACATAGTGGGATACATACAATGCAGCACAAGGGAAAATGTAAGTATGCCGTTCACTGCAATTTGGTGGAAAAGGAGGATATCACGCTCAAAAAAAAATTAGTCAGAGAGAGAATTTGGTGGAAAAAGAAGCAAAATTAGTCAGCGGGGAGAAGACTAAGCACTGATGACTTCACTCAACTGTGGTCTATAGGGAAACAAAACAAGGGAAGCGACAGGACCAGCTGGTAACAGACCCTGGGTACTGGGGCACCCGAATCAAGAGAGGACACATGTCAAGGGAGTCCGTGGACTGGAGGTGGCTCAGTGGCATGGGAGGGAGGGACATGGGTACTGTGGTGGTGAAGTAACTGTGTGCACAGAGAACATGAATGTCAACACTACCATAAACACCTACTTTTGTAGTTAGAATAAAATGGCCAAAACACTAAATAAAGACACAGAATAAGAGGGAAAAAACTGTATCTAAGTAACTTTTAACTGCTCCCTTTCTGGAGGGACAGACAGTACTATGGTGGTGCTGTGGTGTCAGGGACTCAAACCAGGGTGTGACTCTCTGGCTGTAACTACATTTATTTGCAGGCTGGGGAGGACAGGTGTGTGCCGGGGTCCAGCTTGGGCACACATGCAGCCATGTGCCCTACCACCTGAGCTACATTGTCAGCCCTTGGCTGCAATTTTTAACTTACATTTTTATATACTTTCAGTACACTCGGAGTAGGATGAAACTCAGAACAAAATTCATCAACCAAAACAGAGAGTCGACAAATTTCATCTGTCATTGCACATGAAACCTGCAAGGGATCAAACCAGAGTTAACAAAAGTGTATCGACAGTTAAACAATCCAACTGTAAAAGAAATCTAGTACTTTTTTTAAGGTAACAGGAAACGCATTTTTAGCATTATCAAACACACTTTCCCTCCCAGATGACTTAAAATATTGGTACTGCTCACCTTGTTCGCCACTTCCTCCGTAACCTCCTTGATCTTCTTCTTAACTTCCAGTGTCAAAATGTTCATCTGGTTTTGGATAAAGTCCAGCCTATCAATCTGGTCTTCTCTCTCTTCTATTGAATAAACCCTATTATATCATGAAGAATAATGAATGTTCAGGGGCAAATTTAAGTCCCAAGAACACTCACGTATCTATTAACCATCTGTTAGCATGATCCAAAAGGGAAAAAAGTAGTAAATATCTAAAAAATTAAACACTTAACTTATAAAAAATACTTTAAAGCATATTTCTCTTAAGAGATTCATATCTAAATCTGAGGTGTCTGTTCCCTCTTGTTCTCTCTCCTCCTCTCCTCCCTCCATCATATTTCTCTAAATGTAATTTTTTTTTCTTTTTGGGTCACACCCGGCAATGCTCAGGGGTTTCTCCTGGCTCTGTACTCAGGAATCACTCCTGGAGGTGCTCAGGGGACCATATGGGATGCCGGGATTGAACCCGGGCGGCAAGGGCCAGCCGCTTCCAAGGCAAACGCCCTACCCGCTGGGCTATCGCTCCGGCCCCTCTAAATGTAACTTTATTGCACTTCTGACTCCTGAAATTCTTTTCTATGAAGAACAGTGACAACCTGAAAACCCAGGGCAAGTGGACTTTCCTTTCCTTACAAAGAACGACTCCTTCCTCGAGCCCGAGTCCACAGCTGTCCACAGCTGCCCGGGTGCTTGCGTGGGCCCTGCTACTGTGCTGTGGAGATCAAGTGCACTTCAGGCAGCGTGGAGAGCTGCTTGTGGGGCTGGTGGCAAGTGAGCGCCCATTTCCTGTAGGTGTTTCTAAGCTGACTTTACCAGTCTGCCTAATCTACTCCAAGGACTTCCCAGGATGACCAACGGGGTTGGACAGAAAGCAGAAGCACATTTGTTCTCTTGGGGACACCTTCCCTGTTCCCCCACTTCACCCAAGTAACCTGCAGCACTTGATGAAGCAGTTAGGAAAGCAGGTGACCCACAACATAATTTTTAAGCCACCTGAAGAATCCACTTCTCTGGAGATACGGTTTCTCTACACCTGAACAGTATTTTAAAGCCTCTACACAACTTAACGTTACAATGCCCATGAGAATACTGAGCTCCGGTAACATGAAAGATGTGTTCAAGGTTGCAGAGTAAATACTTGCAGTTGCAGGTGGACACCGGCAAACCCACAGCTTCACTGCAGCACGGAAAGCATTTACATCAGCGACTAATGAACTCAGGCTGAAAAGCGCGTCCTGATATGAAAGACACGAACAATTTCATTTCGCAATAAGATGAATTCATACCTTTTCTCTGCGGCTGCCACGTTTATTGAATCCATTATGTTTTTCACAGTATCTAGTATCTGTTTAGCTCTGATAGTGTGCTGTTCAAACTTTGTTTTCACTGCTGACTCTGAGATACACTCCTGCGAGGGCCCAAGCCATAACACATTACTGTAATTCCATCCCAATGCTTTCAGGAATTTAACACACAAATAAAACTTGCTGTTTGCAACTTTAACCAAAAAAGAAATAAGGACAGGAAACAAATGCATGATAAACAACAACGTAAAATTACAACCGTGAAAAAAAACCATAAGGATTAAAAGTAAAATTAGCTTCAACAGCAAGTTCATGTCTTTGTGCAATTCTACACAGTAATGTGCGATGGTTTCTGACTGTAACAGTAAATAACAAACCAAAGATCTATGGTATTAATCTGAATGTTAAGACAGTTTTTCCCATTAACCGTTAGTTTTATCTGAATTGTCTTTAATCTACTCAGTCCACCTAGACTGTCCTTATATTTGTGAGGAAAAAAAAAATCTAATAAAGTTTTTCTTTCTTTGCTCTTTTGAGTCACACCTGGCGATGCTCAGGGATTACTTCCCTGGCTCTTTGCTCAGGAATTACTCCTGAGTGCTAGGGGACAATATGGGATGCTGAGGATCTAACCCGGATCAGCCGCAGGCAGAACGCCCTACCGCTGTGCTATCGCTCTGGCCCCCTAATTAAGATCTAGATTAGGGGCTGGAGCAATAGTCCAGAGGGTAGGGTATTTGCCTTGCACCAGGCCAACTTCGGGTTCAATCCTCCCGAGCACCACCAGGAGTAATCCCTGAGCATTGCTGGGTGTGACTCAAAAAAAAGCAAAAAAAAAAAAAAGTTCTTGACTAAAAATTCTAGCTACTAAAATCAGTTGATATGATTCACATAAAATATTGGGAAAAGCTTCTATAAATTGTAATAATTTGTACAATAATCTTTGAGAACAACCTAGTAACATTTTTGTTTGTAGATACGTATCTTAGCCCTTGCAAGGGTCAATCGTTGGCATTTTGCCCCTGGAATACAGTGTATACATCCAGTTATGAATGATGTTCAACTCATTTGCTCACTTCTAAGCTATGCCATCCTATTCTATCACCTTATGGATGTAGCCAGAGACATATAGACAGCTGTGCAATCTTGGTTCCAATTTCAGCATATATACATATATACATGTTTGTAGTCATTTACCATTGAATGTTTGCAAAATTATTCAATTTAATTAGCCTTTTAGTTTTAAATCATAGTAAGTCAAATTCTGTACCTACAAAATGTTTGAAAATAAAGTCTTTTCGTTTTGTTTTGGGTTTGCTTTTTTGGGCCGCACCTGGTGGCACGCAGGGATCATTCCTGCCAACACGCGGGGACCTTCATGGTGCGCGAGAGGCGGGTCCCGAGTGGCAGTGTGCAATGCAAGTGCCCTGCCCACTGTACTATCTCTATCACTGTCACTGTCTTCCCGTTCATCATCAATTTGCTCGAGCGGGCACCAGTAACATCTCCATATGTCCTGTCTCATGCTAGTAGAGCCCAAGGGCACCTGCTTGCTCCAGGAACATAAAGAGCCTCCAACTATTATCAGGTTATGGGAATGAGGGCTATAATTGTTACTGGTATTTGGCATATCAAATATGACACAAGTAGCTTGCCAGGTATGGCCCAAAAATTAACTCAAGTCATAACAGAGAAATGCTTCCGGGTTTTTAAGCAATCAAAGTTTTCCTACATCAAAAACTAGAATAGGTGATTCGTAAGAGACCATGTCTATTTTCTGTGATGAATTTATAAGAATTTAGTATATTCCAAGTCTCCATACTTCCATGAATTTATCTTCTTGAACCTCTTAATATACTACATAGCACAAACTGTGCCAGCCACTTTGTAAAAATTGTCAAAATTAGATCTTTCAAGCTTCAAAGGGTAGTTCATTTAATATGCCAGTGCTCTTTTCTGTCATTCTTAAATCCCTAATAAGCTACAATTCACCCTTTGAAACTTAGCCCTCACATCTCTCAGATTGTTTATTTCACCAGAACTGACTTCTCGTGCCATTTTGGCTGTCCGCCTCTGTATTTTACTTGACATATAGAAAGCAAAAGCAATATACTTCTTCAGCTACAGGGCGCATGAGGGTAATTCAGTTAGTTAGCAGCAGAAAGCTTTATTTAATGCAGAGCCCACTAATATCTTTTATTGCATGGCCCCACCGCTGCTCATGATTAAGCTCAATTTATATATCATTTACTATCACTACTCTGATTCTGAAGAGATCAAAGCAGAAAGCATTCCAACTCCAGAAATTAAAACCCATACAGTATTAAACGATCAAGTGGTAACTATTAATTTCTAAAACCAAAACAAAGTATTGATGATACTTTAATTCGCTTTTGGTTTTGTTTGGGGGCCATACTTGGTAGTACCCAGAGCTTACTCCTGGCTTTGATTGAGGTCAGGGCTCGGGGGACCACATGGGATGCCGGGATCAATGCCAAAATGGTCACATGCAAGGCAAACACCCCACATGTACTATCGCTACGGCACCCATGTTACTTTGAATAACTTAATCATAAACTTGATGTTACTTTCAAAACTTTCTCATACATTTGCCTAATTAACTTCCACAAAGCTAAACAAAAAACATAAAAATATCTTAAATGAAAAATATGGTTAAAAGCAAGCCTAAGAGGCTCCCACGTATGAGGCCCTGGGATTGATCCCCACTAATAACAAAACAAACAAAATGAAAATCCAAGGCAATGGATGTGGGTGAGCGTATGCCCAAATTCCAATCCCAGGCATCACAAATAATAATGATAATAAAAGATAAAGATAATGAAAGAAAAGGCTAAGTTCCTCGATGAAGCAGATCTAGGTATCAGCAATGATGACCCAAAATTTGTAAATAACAGCACAATATTAGAGCTAGACCGGCAGAAAAGATTGATGTTAGTAGGCAACAGAAGTTACTCCTTAATTTAAAAATACATTAAGAGAAAGAAGTAAAAAGACGGAAACAGTTCCTGCAAATTCAAAAGACTATGTAGAGATACCTTTGCACACACACACACACACACACACACACACACACACACACACAACCACACACACACACACACTCACACTCTTCTGAATTAAGTATGGGAAATGCCAGCTGTGGGGGTGGGGAGGCGGGGAAGCACAGCTACTGTGCACAGGATTTACTCCTAGCTCTGCGCTCAGTGATCACTCCTGGCCTTACTCAGAAACCACACGGGGTCCCTGGGATTGAACACAAGTTAGCTGTCTACAAGGCAAACACCCTACCTGTTGTACATTTCCTTGGGAAATGCTGATTTAAAGAAAGCGTTTTATTTCAGAATTCTAAAGCAGTAATTTGCTTATAAATCTCTGCAGAGAACATCTAATGTGTAGCAAATCCCAGACTTATTTCATCCGGAACACTAATTTTCCATGAAATTTAAAATGCTAACCAATTTAAATTTCATCTTGTTAATTAAGATTATTTATATTACTATATTAAAACTATTAAAGCTTTAAAACCAAAACAATAATCACATCTCAATTAAGACAACTTTTTAATAACACCCAAATGTCAGCTGATAATTAATTACATATACTTACACATTTTAAGTGTTAATATTTGGAGCAATTAAAAAATTCCCTTGACAACAGCCCTCAAACACCTGCTAACATACTCCTCACCATTCTCAACTTATTATTGTGAAGTCCTTATAAGTGAAAATTCAACAAGGAATATACATTAGTATACATCTTTCATACAAACATACCAAATGATTTCACTCAGCCTCGCTGTTCTCCTTAGTCCAGATCATATCATTTGGGTTGTAGAGGCTATAACGAATAGTCAAATACAAATATTTCTCTCTTGCTGAACAGTCTGACAGTTCACTGCAGCCATTACAACCTTACTATAGCAAATTCATAAATTACTATCTGGCCAGGGGAAACTGCTCAAAGCATGAAAGCACATGCTTGGCATGCAGGAATCCAGGGCTCCAGGTCCAAAACCAACTCCCCACTGTGCAGTGCCAGGAGCAGCCCCACCCCCAAACTGAGAAGGATACAGCCTGAAAACCTTTATGTACGTGACCCCAAACATACATGGGTCTATACATTTATAAACATCTGTAATATATATATAAAACTATCTCCTAGGAACAGGAAGATTTTCCTAAACACAGGCAATTATATTCAGAACATTTGTTAAACTAACACATAGTCATTTTTAAATATTCGATTTTCCCACGTGTCCCAGGAATGTCCTTTACAACACGTTCCCGAGACTCAAGAAGAGTCACTTGCTGGCCTCTTCCCGATCGTCCAGCCAGACTGGAAGGTTGGTGGGAGCTGGGCCGGAAGCCCAAGCCTGGAGCACCTGCTTAGTAAGTGAGAGCCAGGGTTCACCCAGCAGGGTCCCAAGCACGGCAGCAGGACCGCCGTGGAGCAACTACAGTCTACACAGACTGTAAAGACAACAAAGAAAAATAAGTAAATTCTGAAATCAAAGAAACATGTATAAAGATCCAATTCTGTAATCATAATGCCAAGAAAAAAAAAAAAACCAAAAAAATTGGATGAAAAGAATCAAAGCACCCGAATTTTAACAACTGAATAGGAAGAAATCTACTCCCACCAGAGTGTTTCCGGCCTCTCCCTATTCCCCTAAATTATTTCTTAAAGATCAACTTAAATTCCTCTTAACCAAGAGTCAGATCTTTGAAGGCTAAAGCAGAACAGTTAAGGGATGGGAACATCCAATTAAGGCTTAAAGGTTAAATGCTGGCCTGGAGAAAGAGTGACAGGACAGGGGTGACGACACACGCCTTGTGTGCAGCTGGTCCCAGCTGAATCCCAGGTGTAATGTGGTCCCCCGAGCACTGCTTGGGTATAATCCGGGAGGCCTCCAAGAACACTGTGGCAGCCCAGTAGGCCCCGGAGCTTGAGGGTCTGACCAGCACTTTCTCCTTGGGCTGCATGTTGAACCACCTGGCTGAGAATCTCGGCAGGCAGGCAGGCAGGCAGGCAGGCACACCCCTCGGTCCCCAGGCACTGCTTGGAAGGCTCCCCTAGCCCTCAACGCCCACCTAATGTGCTTCCTGGAAGATGACTCTAAGAGGTACAGGCATGCGCAAGGCCCAAACACAGCGTGCCCCCTGCCTTCCCACCACCGGGTGGCCCTAATGCCGCTGAGCTAGGGAGGCTCCTGCTGAAGATCGAACACTCCTCCCAGAGCCACTCGGCCTTGGCTTCAAGCCCGTGTTCTCTCCCCTCGCTTACTTCTTTTCTCTGCTTATTCCGCTCTGGAGAAGCCCATTAGCCCTGAACACCTGATCCTCTTTCTCTTCCCTCACACCTAGTAAGTCTCAATAGAAATCTATCTTGCTTCACTAAAGAGAGAGAAAAACTATCCTATTATAGAGTCTCAGAAATGCTTCAATTTATAGGGAATTATAAATTACCAAAAAGTTCAATAAAAACACTCAGCTTTGAAGTCCAGCATTGCAATGTGATCACCAAAAATGCTTTACCCATCCAAAAATTTCTGTCCATATTGCTAATTTTTGTGCAAATACAAATAATTTCTAATGGAGTGTCATTTTACATCTGTCAATTTTAGATAGAAAATTCAAAATCTAAGCTTGAAATTCTTCACAACCTTATGTAAATGTTTTTGTTTGCAGGGGGCTGGAGCCATACTCCTGTTGAGTAGGACACTTGTCTGACCTGGATTTGATCCCCGGCATTGTTTGCTTCCCCAAATCCATCAGGAATGATCCCTGGGTGAAGGCAGCGCCAGGAGTAAGCCCTGAGCACAGCCAAGTGTGGCCCCAAAACACTATCATTCTCTTATTCATAACTTTTAGATTTCCAGTTGAAATTTTATAATCAGAAAGTACACTGTCAAGTTCTAGGACAAATAGTTTCAGGCAACACACACACACACACACCACACACACACACACACACACACACACACACGAGCACATTAACTAAAAACTGCAATACTGGAGTTAATAAAATACTACATACCTGGATTTCGTTTCTGCCTTAACCATCAGCTGGTCTAAAAAGAACAGAGTAATACTGATTTAAAGCATCTCCTAGAATTACTTTATCAGTTAGGTTTGTGTTGGAGAACACAATCTGTTGTTGTCTGCCGCACTGGTTATTCGGGTGGGCACACCATCTGTACTCTGGGGCCACTCCTGACTGGACGCTCTGGTCAGTCCTGGTGGTGCTCAGGGGAACATGTGATCCGGCCATCAAACCCACAATGCAAATCCTGTGTTCCGGCCTGGAACCATCTCTTTGCATAAGAGTACAACTGTTTTTGTTTGGTTTCTTTGGGTCACACCCAGAGATGCTCACGGCTACTCAAGAATTACTCCTGTTAGTGCTTAGGAGACCAGATGGGGTGCTGGTAATGGAACCCGGGTTGGCCACATGTAAGGCAAACGCCCTCCCCACTATACTCACTCTGGCCCCAAGAGTACAACTCTTAATCTCCTCATTACCCCCTCTTCAAAAAGACATTCTAGAGAGCAAAGGGCAAACCAGCAATAAATATGAAAAAGGACAAAAGGAACAGTATATGACTGGCAGAAGAAATCTGTAACAAATATCCACATACACACACACACAACAAGAAAGAGAAAAGGTTAATAAAGACAAGATAAACACGTCACCAAAAGCATAACAGATTACCCTCCTCGCCACCCGGAGAGGAAAGAACTGTACAAAGAGCACGAGAAAGAGGGAAGGGTCACTCCAGTGAGAGCTGGGTGCTGAGGAAGGAAAATGACAGCATGATAACCTGCCAGTAACAATATTGTAAACCGTGTCTAAAGGACAAAGAAGAAAAGAAGTGCCTGCCATGAGGCAGACCGGGGGTTGAGGGACACCGGGGACCTCGGTGGAGGTGACGGGATTGGTGTTGGCACCTCATACCCCTAAAACCCAATCCTGAATAACTTTGCAGCTTTGAATCACAAGACTTTTAGGCAAATGACATGAACTATATTATGTATCTCTAGAAATAATATAGTACAAAAAGAAAGATACTCTCTTCACTGTTTTTCATTCCACTGTTACATTTCACTTATCCTGATTTACTGAATATAAAGAATTTCATTCCCTACACAAAATAAGGAATATCAGAATTCAGTTTCTCATCTAAATATAAATAATAAAGGAAAAGACTGTGGAAGAAATTACAATCATTACTTCTAAATTCTTACAGTTCTTCCATTCTGCAGAAACTTCTTTCTTCAGTTTCCCTGTTCCGCTTTTATCATAACGACACTAAACACTGGCAAGACTACTGACAAACATACAGAAGACAGATCAGGCTCCGGCTTCCATTAGCCAATCCACCTGCAAAACTCCTACCTCAAAGATCTGTTCAAAATTCTGAAACTCCTGCAGCCGCGCCTGAAATCCATCAGCAAGCGCCCCACCTGTGGATGTTCAGGTGAGAGTCATTAAAGCCGAAGACGCCCCAGAAGCTGCTTCTCTGCCGTGGCGCCCCTGAGAGACACATACCGCCTTCCGGCATGCCCTGCGCTTTGTAGCTTCCGAGCGCTGAGAACTTCCTTTGCTGAAACAAAGAAGATCCTGTTCCGAGCTTCTAAAGGATCCACAACTTTGAGCTCCTCTACCAAGAAATGCAGACATCTTTCCATGTGCTGTCTACGGACCTGGGGGAAAAATATAGCCATTAACATAATGCTTTTGTTTTGGGGCCACACCCCAAAGTTTTGTGATTCAAAGCTGCAAAGTGGGTAAGTTACTTGCCCTGCATGCCGCCAGAACTCCCGGCTCTGTTCTCCCGCCAGAACTCCCCGTATTGCCTGGGGGACAATATGGGGTGCCAGGGATGAAACCCAGGTTGGCGGCATGCAAGGCAAGTGCCTTACCCACTGTACTACCTAGTGTTACAATAGCTACTGTTTTACTTCTGAAATATTTAGACACTTTCATAACACAATTTTCCTTCAAAGCAGCTTCACACTGTAGTCTCTAACATCTCTGCTTCCAATGTTTTTCTCTCAGCAAAAGAAGAGATGCTAATGTACATGGCTCTATCTTAAGACTTGAAGGAAAAATATAACTCACGTCTTCCATATACTCCGGCTCCGATGCAGACGCATCCCAACGATTATTCAGAATGAAAATATTAGGTTTGGAAAGTCGCTCATTTACCTTGTGAAAAAAATGCTTCTCCCATGGGATAAAAAACAGTGAAATGCTCCTCAGTATGTCAATATGTCTAACTTATTATACATTTATTCTCTTCAAGTAAAACTTCATTTTAATCTAAAACTCTGAACCATTTGTAGAACAGTGACCAGCACATGAGTGAAGATCTTCTACTGCTAGATATCACAAGGTTTGATTTTTTTTTCCAACACCTACATAATGGAATTATTCTAAGACAAATTTTAAACATTTACCTGTTTTTCATAACATCAGCTATAAAAACAATTGTCAGTATTGTGTCATAGCCGCCAGCCTGGACGGAAACACGAATACGAACATAATGGCAAAACAGAGTCTCACTATAACGCTGAGGTCATGCCGTGCTCTGCCATTTAGGAGCTCTGATGAGTAACAACTTTTAAAAATACAGAACTGGTTTTGAGCAGTGTACCTTTTTTTTTTCTTTTTGCTTTTGGGTCACACCCAGCAATGCTCAGGGGTTACTCCTGGCTCTGCACTCAGGAATTACTCATGGTTATGCCCAGGGGGCCATATGGAATGCCAGGGATTGAACCCAGGTAGGCCACATGCAAGGTAAACACCCTACCTGCTGTGCTATTGCTCCGGCCCCAAGCAGTGTACATTTTTATATAAAAATTTGAAATGTCTAAATTTTATTATTATTGGTATTTTTTGGTGAACAATGCAACTAAATGACTGTACTTCAATAATCTTTAACTCATGGGCTAAACCTGATAACCTATACTGAATACTGAGTTGTTGGAATGAGTTAAGTTTGTCTTTACATAAACCAACAAATGTAAATTGTGGTAAGACTCTTGGTTAATACATATTTCTTACTAAATTTTATATGGCACAAAAATTTAAGATAAAAATAAATATAAGACAAGAGTGATACAAACGTGTGGGAGTCTGGGGCAAGGTAAGACAGAAAATGGAACAGTGTGCTAACAATTGTCGAGGGTACTAATGCCAACCTAGAACTGAGCATTAAATACAGGCAAAAAGATACACATGACAACCCTTTAATGTATGTTCTGTAACCCATAGTCTGGAGGGGAAGGAAAAGAGAAAGAGAGAGAAATGGAAAGAAATAAAGAACCTGCCATGGAGGCGGGCTGGGGGGGGGGAGGGAACCGGGGACGTTGATGGTGGGAGATGGGCACTGGTGGCGGGATGGGTGCTGGAAAACTGTATGACCAAAACCCAAATATGAACTTTTTAATTGTATATCTTTGTAATTGTAAAAATAAAAAATTTTAAAAAGTGTGATAAGGCCTTGCACATGGCTGACCCAGGTTCAATCCTCAGCACCACAAAGGGTCCCCGAGCCCCACCAAGAATGATCTCTGAGCAGAAAGTCAGGAGTAAGTCCTGATCACTGCGATGTGGCCAAAATAAAAACATGATTATAGCTTTGAATATTATATATCTAAACTCTATGGGGCTGCAGTGATAAAACAGTGGGTAGGGTGTTTTCTTTACACGTAGTTGATCTGGGTTCGATCCCCGGCATCCCATATGGTTCCCCAAGCACAGGCAGGATTAATCCGTGAGTGCAGAGCCAGGAGTAACTCCTGAGCATCACCAGGTGTGACCCAAAAAAGCAAGAAAGAAAAAATTAAACAATAATTTAAATCTGGCATCTTAAGAGTATACACAGGTAACTGTAACTGAGAACATACATGAGAAACATTAGAAAAGGGGACAAAATTCAAAAATAAGTCTTCCCTACCAAAAGGAGAGTTAAGATTCTATTTAAAAAATTGGAGATTGGAGTGGTTACAGTGGGTAAGTCATCTTGAACATGGTCAACCAGTGTTTGCCCTGGCTCCCCACAGGGTCCTCCCGAGTCTTATCAGGAGTGATCCCTGAGCAAGCAGGCTATGGGAGGGGGGAGGGAATTTGGGGACATTGGTGGTGGGAAATGGGCACTGGTGGAGGGCAGGGTGCTAGAACACTATGTGACCGAAACCTCCAAACATGAACAACGTTGTAATTGTATATCTCATGGTGGTATAATAAAATATTTTTTTAAAAAAAAGGGTAAGCTCTGAGCACTACCTGGTGTGAACCAAAAACACAGAGGGAGGTTTAAAAACAAATGAAAAGATAGAAGAAATTTAAGTTAATATACAACTATATCATGTGCACATTGCTTCTGAAACTGACAAAAAAATACAAAGCAAAGGTTCTCAACACCACCCTTACTATTATATACCCTGAAACAGACTCACTGAAACCGAAAGCCATTAGAACCTATTTTACAGGCTTAAGAAATAGTACAGCAAGCAGGTCAGGTGCCTGCCTTGTACACAGCTGACTCGAGCACAAGCTGGGAGTCGTTTGAACCAAAAAACAAACAAAACCCATCAATTTATTTGTAAAAATCCTGTGAAGAACAAAATTGGCTTGAGTCCACTGGAAAATCATGCCACTTCATTCACCATTGATATCAGAGGTTCTTTCTAATCTATGAGTTGATTTCTTCTCAGTTTCCATATTAAAATGGACATTCTTTCATTTCCTGCCACACACAGTAACAGGACAAAATCTTACCGTGTTCATTAATGTGGATTCCGAGTTTGCAACCAAAACAAAGACATCAGCATCTAAGCAAAACTTGTCAATCCAGCTATCCAACTCTGTAGTGACATCTGTTCCTGGACTAAGGGGAAAAAATTAAATGATATTAAAGAAACACTAAAAGTGTGTGCAGGTATGAGAGCAGAAGTGTGTGACCCCTGGCAAGTAACACGACTGACCAGGTGTTCAAGCTTTTGGTGGGGCCAGGAGAAACCGCTCAATAGACTGAAGCACATACTTTGCATGGTGGAGGCCCAGGTCTGATTCCTAGCACAGCAAGGTCCCCCAGAGTAATGGGACAGTAGCAGCCCCTAAACACTGTGGGGTGTGACTCCCAAAATACAGTTAGTACTTCTGGGGGAAATGACATTATGTAACAGATATGCTTGTCATTTTACTAAACATTAGCACATGAACATTAGGGTATTACTTAAAACACATAATAAACACATATCAATCATAGGAGTATAAAAAGAATGCTGAAAGTATTCAGTAAATTCTTGAACAACATCAGTCTAAAGAAACCAACCAAAAATTGGCTCTCCTTCAAAGTTGTGGGTGTGCTTTAAACACCCAGCAGTGCTCAGGGCCTCACACATGCCAGGCATATGTTCTACTACTTGAGTTATCTGGCAACTCTCCTTCAAATTTCTCATAATAGAATTAAGTTGATAAATAAGCTTTTATGCAACCATTAAAACAAACCAACCAAAAAAACAAAAACGTGGTTGTGAGGGCTATCTGGCTGCGACATGTCACCCCACTGATCGCCAGCTGATCTGGCTGGCTCGGTGGGTGTCCCTTCCTCCCTTCACGGCTCCATGTGCATCCCTCCCGAAGTTGAGCGCTCAGTCGAAGAGGAACGGCCTTCCCCAAATAGAGACGGACCTATACGAGTAGCTATGCTCCCCTGCTCAAAGCTTCAAACAAGCTCACAATAAAAACAAAAACCTATCTATTGCCTAACAATCTAGCAAGTGAGTTCAAAGCAGCAAATGAACATTTAAAACTTTTTATATGCTGCATGTTAATACAAATATTACAAAAGACTGGGCCCCCTGGGATGAACCCAGAGGCACGGCAGAGCCTGGTAAGCTACCCGTGATGTATTCACTCTGCCAAAAACAGTAACAGTAATGGACCTCATTCATAACGAATGGAGACGTTACTGGCGCCCGCCGAGCAAATCGATGAACAACAGGAAGACAAGTGATACAAGTAATGCTAGTACAAATATTACTTAAACGTTTATTGAAAGAAGATGCAATTCATAGGTAACTTTTACCTGTCTACTAAAACCAGGTCGCCTCTCAAGAGGGCACACTTTGCCTTCGGCCAAAACACATGCACGAGACAGCCGGCTTTCAGGTCCCTGTCCATGTGGAGGGCATGCGCCAACTGATTAACCGTCTAAAGGGGAAGAGAAGGAAACAAACTTTACTTCTATTAGTTAATGAAAATTTAAAATATATGCTTTAATACAGTTTTATAAAATATGCACAATAAAGTAAAATGAAACAAAACAATCTGTAATACAAACTTGGGAAAATTGGAATTTAAAACTACCAAGTAGAAAAAACTGACACCCTTTAAAGAGTTTATATATAACATTCTACAAAAATAATCAGGGCTGGAAACATTCTAAATGCCAAACTAATGGATTCTATTAATGGAATGCTATGCACCCCTGAAACAGAATATATAAGAGGAAATAGAAACACAATCACTCTGTACCAAAGAGTTTTTGTTGGGTGTGGAGAAGTACCTGAATTTGGTAGTTTCTTTCCTATTTATATTGTCAGACTTTTAAAATCAAAGAATAAAAAAACTTAACAATAAGGGGATGGGCATAAAGTGCTCATTATTAAAACCAGCACAAAAACAACAGGACTAATACCATGAGAATACAGAAAGCTACAGCCATAAATTGTTCTGCTGGAAGTGTTTTACAGAATCTACTTGATACCAAAGATTATGCCTTCTCTTTAGATGCTCTTCAACTTAAACTGAAATACTGCATTTCTCAAAACGACTTTGATGCACATTTACTGACGAAATGAACATGATGGCAATACCGTTCACGTAAGATTTAACTAAACATACAAAATACGAAGAATTGAAAACAAAATTATAATCAAGGCTGAGAGAATTATCCTTCTCTGTGATTCATTTGTGATTTATATTGTTCTAAAAGGAAAAATAATTTCAACCAGAAGGCCCAGTGGTCACACCCACAATCTGCCTTGGGAGCCAAAGAAGTCTCATCGACGGCCATGATCCAGAGATTCAGATATAAATTTCGAAAGAGACCACAAGAGGCAGAGATGCTCCCGTCCTCCCCACGCCAGGCTGAACAGAGGAGAGCACCGGAGAAGGGAGGGTTTGGAGCAGGCCCCTCTCAACAGAGCCCCAGCGGCCAATAAACCTCCAAACTCCACAATCTCTGCCATGCTCAAGGCCAGACTTCACTGCTTGGAGGAGTCCCATCCATGACTGAATCTGTTGAAAAACTCAGTTACGATCTCTAGAATTCCTGGAGCATTTGCAGCTGAGTGATATCTCAAACTCTAGTATACTAATTTATCAAGTACCACATCAAGCTTAATAGATGTAAGTATAAGGCTCCCAGTAAAAAAATATGTAGTCACAATGCCTAACCTGGAACAACATAGCAGTGACTTCTTATCACGTATAGCACTGTATAAACTGTATGACTGGCTACATTGTGAGATTGAATAGTCATTATTAAGTTTCTTCTACGAAAACGCCATATTTAGCAAATTAGCTCTAACAAGCAATCACTTGTATTACTTGTTTTCCCGTTGATAACCAATTTGCTCGAGCAGGCACCAGTAACATCTCCATACGTCCTGTCACATGCTACTGTAGCCCAAGGGCATCTGCTCACTCCAGGAACATAAAGAGCCTCAAACCTCAGGTCATGGGAATGAGGTCTATAATTATTAATGGTATTTGGCATATCAAATACTGTTGCAAGACACCTAAAAGCCTCTGTATCTGCCCTGGATTGCCTCCTGCAGGTCACTTCATAGATAGGGGGTAGTTTAAATGTGGCAGTTTATCTGACCATGTATTCTGTACTGGCTGGTATAAATATTCTCTCATGCTACCACAATCATCGTGGGACTAGCTAGATCTTACCAGCATATTTGCCTGGCCACGTTGGATCTCTAAGTAATTAGATCAGAGAGAAATGCTGTTTGCCTCCAACCAAGTAAGCATGGCTCCCTGATAACTCAAAGGCAACTAAAATACAAAACTACCGTGAAGTAGACGAGACTCTTATGAAGACTTGGAGAAATATTTAACTGGCATTAGTATAGTCTTGGGTACAGAGGCATGCCATCTCAGAAACCCCCTTCTCTACCCTGTAAAGCCATTTCCAGGCAGATCTTGGCTCAAGACATTAGGTGAGGTGCTGGGAGAAATTACCTGAGGGCATTTGACCCTCCCTGCCAGGGAAGTTACATTTAGCTTATAGCTACTCCCAGCTCTGCTAGGGAGGCTTTGAATCAGCTCTGGGTTCTTGTAAACAGCCAGAAGGCCTCCTGAAGTTGCTACATTTCTATAGAGCTATTTTCCTGTTTTCATCTCTAGAGACCCCAGCCCAGAATGGGCCAGGCTGGGGAGTTTGGGCGGATTTCTAGCTATAAAATAAGCTGCAAGAAGAAAAAAGCTCCTTTTGCCATTTCAGCTTCCCTTGGCGTATTGCTTCTCCATTCTCTCCATTCTCTGTTGGGCCTCAACACGTGGTGGCAGCCATCTTGGCCTACACCTGGCTGGGGCCTAGCTGGGAACCCAGAGTCCAGGAGGTTTTCCCTGGTCTTGGATTGTATATTGGATCCTGTGATAGTAAAGCCCTTTTAAAACTGGATCGATTCCTGAGTTTTCATCCATTCCCTGCCGGCTTTGGAGGTAGAAGGGAACTTGCTTCCCGGCACTATTGGGGACCCCAGTGGCGTCCCGACGACAAAATACAACACAGGTAGCTTGCCAGGCTCTGCCGTTCAGGTGGGATACTCTTGTAGTCACCTCTAATCTCAAGCATTTATAAAATAAATTATTGTCTGCTTAGACCAGCTCAAGCAATGGTTGGGAAATAATTGTGGTCTAATATTGAATATTTGTAAGAAATTAACATGAACATCTTTGTTAAAATAGAAGTCCACTATGTTTAATAAGTTCAATTAGTGAAATCAATAACAGATGGTCCAATTTGCACTTATCAACTCAGTAAAAAGGTCATGACGTTAGCAATACCATTTCAAGATATATGTTGTAATAAGCAATATAATTAGTGCCTGCTAAGAAGGCAGGCATGGGGCTGGGGAAGGCTTTGGTGGTGCAAAGAGCACACTGGTGGTAAGACTAGTATTGAATACTTGAATCAACTGTACTGTGAACAACACTGCAAATCATGGTGTTTAAATAAAGTTTTAAAATACTTTTTAAGAGCCAGAGAGAGCACAGCACATAGGGCATTTGCCTTGTACACAGCCGACCTAGGTTCGATCCCCGGCATCCCATAAGATCCCCTGAGCATCGCCAGGAGTAACCCCCTGAGCATTGCCAGCTATGACCCAAAAAGCAAAATATAAAATAAAAATACATTTCAAATGGGAATAATAGTCTGAATCAAAGTTTAATACTCAGAGCACGCACTGCTTTAGTGTTAGGTGGAGGTTTCTGCTTATTTTCATAAACTTTTTTCTTGAGTGGGGGTGAGGCACACCTGGTAATGCTTAAGAGTTACTCCTGGCTCTGCACACAAGAGTCAGTTCTGGAGGTGCTCAGGGGGCCACAAGGGATGCTGATGATAGAGATACAACCCTGTTCAGCCACATGCAAAGTCAATCACTTTAAGCACTGAGCTATGTCTCCAGCCTGTTTTCATAAACTTTTTGCTAGAATTACAAAATGTACTACAATCTTGATTCCTCACCTACAAATTAAGACACTAAAGACAGCAATATGGTATTTATGGTGAAATCTAATACAGAATAATGAAAAAATACAGAATACAGAATAAATACAGAATAAAGAAAATTATTCAAGCATTTATTGATGAACCGCATCTCTGGATCGCACACCTGGGCTGGGCCACACACTAACATAGTGTTCATTAATAAAATTTAAATTTTACATTATCTCCTCACACTATGAGTAAAATGAGTAAATTAAGTCTATGAGTAAAATATGCATAATTTGGTAAATAATTAAGACAGGCTTAATTATTAAGAATATTTGTAAGATGCCTGGTATATAGCAATGTTTAATAAGTTAACTATTAATATTTAAATTTCATTTACTAAGTAAATATGAACAAAAAACATTTTGGGGGAAGTGGGTCACACCCAGAGTGCTCAGGGATCCTTCCTGGCAATATTCAGGGCCATATGGGGTGCTGGGGATTAAAAGTGGGTCAGCTGTGTGCAAGGCAAGCACCCTACCTGCTGTACTATTGCTCCAGCTCTGTGAAAGACTTTAGATTTTACTGATTAGCTTAAAATATTGCAGCATACTTTGAGACTCTAAAACCACAAACACTGTGAATTCTGATTTATTTAAAATCTTAATTCCAAGTAAATAACTCCTTCATTTGCACTGGTTAAAAATGAGAATAAAGGGCTGGAGTGATAGCCCAGCGGGTAGGCCGCTTGCCTTGCACACGGCCGGCATATGCCGGCGCTGGGTTTGATCCCCGGTGTCCCATATGGTCTCCCGAGCACAGCCAGGAGTAATTCCTGAGTTCAGAGGCAGGAGTAACCCCTGAGCATTGCCGGGTGTGACCCCAAAAAAAAGAGAATAAAAATGAGATAATATTTTTATTTATTTATCCAACTAGTCTGTACAGTGTTACACAGATCAAGTTACCTGATCTAGACCAAAGAGCAAATACACAGAAAAAAAAACAGACCATGAATTCACTATAGTTTAGCAAAAACTAAGACAGGAAGGATCTTGAAACACTGAACTTTTCTATGAGTGGGAATGATCTTAAGAATTAAAAAGAACCACAGTGAGAAAGACAGTGTCTTTCACCAACTGCTTTCACTTCAAGTTAACATCTTGCATACTAATTTCCTTTTCTTTCTTTTTTTTTTCTGTGTAGGAATCAAGTGCTTGTTGAAGCCCTTAAATACTTCTTTATGAAAGAAAGGTAAGGAACTGCACTGGCCCTTACCTGATTAAGTTACAAAACCATATACTGAGAAAATAAAAGATTTCTAAAAACACAGACTTGTCAAAAATAGACTGCTGAGCCCAAACTTTACAAATCAAAAGCTCAACAGGCTGGAGCACAGGCTTGGCATAGCGGAGGCCCAAGCTCTATCCCTACCACTGCAAGGCGCCCTGAACACTGCCAGAGGCAACCCCCCAACCACCACGCAGCCCAAATACTGCCAGCGTATTGTGTATGATCGAAAAACAAATAAAAGAGAAGCTTTTAATTTAAAAGATTAAAACTGCAACCACACACTTAAGTACTGTTTCCCTGTGGATGTAATTTTGAAAAGGCTAAAGCTAATAAAATCTCTTTGCAGGGGTAGTGGTGAAGGGCTCCTAAGCAGTGCTCAAAAGCACCAGTCCGCAATACTCACTCAGCCAGGCCACGGCTCGGTGCTGGGGTCCAAGTAAGCAGTGCGGCTCAGGCTCTGCAGAGTCAGTGACCACCAGGGTCACCAGGCTGCTACCAGAGACCCCCGAGCCACACAAGGGGATGCTGTGGGGAGGAGGCCATGTGGGGAGCAGGGATCAAAATGGACCACGTACCCTCACCACTGTACTGTCTCCCCTTTCCTCTCTATTATTTTAAGGACTATTATTTTAATAAGTTTTTTTTTTCAGTAACTTAGTTTGGAAGCAAACCAACTTCAGAGAATTCAGAACGTGAGAGCTGGCCTTCCAGGCTAGAGCACACTGAGCTGAGTGCTCTGCACGCAGGAGGTGCGTGGGGTCTTGATTCACCAGCCCCAAACCCAAACACAGAAAGATAAAGCTAGATATAAGACTAGCTTAGGGTGGATTCCTGGGCATCAACTGTGTGTGGGCTGGGCAGGGAGTCAACAACAGCGGTGTGAAATGCTGGGACCGAGGCTGGAGGTGACGTCAACCTAGGACGCAAGCTGTAAGGACCCAATACCTGAAATCACAGGTCAGAGAAATGGTGGGAGGAACTTCCTGAGCCATGGCCACTAATGGAGCCACAAAAATAATCTCCCCACTATATACCATAAAAATGACAAAATTAGCCTCTTTTAAGGAACTCTCACGAGGGCAGTCAGACCACCCCAACCACCAGAGGCCAATAGTCCATTATCCCCTAGCCCAATTAATATTACACCAAAAACACAAAAGCAATGGTGAACACAAGAATTCAAACTGCCAAGGTCACAATGGTAAAAGCAATGCAGAAACCAGCAGGTTTAGAGAGTGAAGACATTTGCCCATATAACCCAACCAGCAATGATGAGCTACATAAGCTGTCTGGTAAGGAATTTAGAAATGGAACTATTCAGGATGCATAAGGAGCTCAAAGAAACAATGTACACACCATCAATAAAACGCACAAGGATATGAGAGCAGAAATGGGTAAAATTTACAAACTAAAAATACAAAGAGAAATGATAGATCTGAAAAACCTGGTAGGTGAAATGAAAAATCACCAGAAGGCCTCAGCAGCAGTAAACAGATGCTGAAGACAGAATCAGTTATCTTCACGGCGCCACCTCAATCCAAGATGAGGTGCAGAGAACAGCCAGAAAAACAGCAGCAGATGGAAAAGAGCCTCAAAATAAACCAATAGAGGACGACAGAACATTGGGTGGCTCCAAGAACAGCATAAATCACTGGGGTACCAGGGAGGAAAGAAAACCCTGATGAACTGTCAAAGCCATCATTGCTGAGAAGTTCCCAAAGCTGAAGCATGCATGCTCCCAGATCCAGGATCCCTAAGGGGACCAACTAAAAGAAATCCAAATAAAAATACTCCAGGACACTTCCTAATCAGAATGTGAAAACCACAGGTAGAGATGGAATTTTGAAAGCAGCAAGGTCAAAGAATAAAGTTATATACAGAAGAGCATCCTCAAAATTTAAAACAGCAGACTTATCTGATGAAAAAGAAAGTAGTAGGACACAGTGAAAAAGCTCAACGAAAAGAACGCCTCACCTTTACCCCGCTAGACTTTTGTTCATACTTGAAGGAACAAAACACAGCTTCACAGACAAACAACTCAGGAACTTCATAGACTCAAAAGCATGGTTGTAAGAGAAACGAAAGAGGCTACTTTAAGACAAGAAAAGCCCCTCAAACAAACCAAACGCCTACAGAAGAATAGGACAAGACCCCATCATAATAATCTCTCTAAATGTTGATGGGGGAAGCACACCAATTAAGAGACGCAGATTGCCAGGATGGATCAGAA